>APFE030994936.1:4147-30130 GCA_000404065.3 Pinus taeda | reverse complement strand
ATCATCCATCTTAGCTTCCACGTCATTCATCTTAGCTTCTACACCTTTTTGTGCAATTGACACTTGTTGCACTTGGTCTCATAATTTTGATATATCATGTTGCATTTCTTCCTTTTCTTCATGAGTCATGCTAGAGATTTCAGGTCACCTACTAGGTGTTTCCATTTTATTTCTTCGGGGCATCAATTACTGATAATAATGCTTCACTATGCCCTTTTAATTCCTTCAAAATAATTTTTCAAACCAATCTTAAGCAAACATTTAAAAAATATACACACATTTTTTCACTTTGTAGGAGCTTGATATTGCCTCTGATGTATCTCTGTAACTTCGGATCATCCAATTCTGAAGTTGCAACCTGTGGTAGCCCTCTGTGTCATCTTTCCAATGCCACCAGTCTGACCCCAATTGGATTCTCCAATGATGAGTTATGCCAAATCTCCCACAGTGACTTGATTATAGACTAATTCAGTAGAGCAAACTTGTACGACGTGCCACGTGTCCCTGTTTTGACTTTTGGCTCTGAAAACTATATACAGGAAACTACCATCCATCCTCTTTCTGTACCTTCTGACGAAATTTCAATCTGATTATCAGAGAGAAAGTTATGATGATTTTCCCCAGGTCACCTGTTTTGAATGTAATTCAGGATTCTGCAAAAGGACCAACTTCCTGAGTTCATATCTCCCAAAATATAGTGAGAAAAGCTTTGAAATTTGGACCTAAGATTTAGTGTGACGTCTTCTCAAATTTTTTTTTTTTAGCTTTTGAGACGTCGCAGAAAAAAAGTTATAGCGAAAATGCCACAATGACCTGTTTGGAGCAGCGAAACCCTAGAATCCAAAGCTCTGATACCAAATGTTATGAAACCAGCTCAAGAAAAGATAGAAAGGATAGATCAACGCCTTAGAATTCAGCTTCTTTGAGGGGGAAACCTCCTTTACATTACATAAATGAATTATTGGATGATTCAAATGATAAAACCTCATTTCTATATATAGGAGTCTAAGGAGTCACAATATAACCCAGTTGACCTAACAATAATAATATAAAGCCACAAAAATAAAAATAAAGGGATTCTATGGGGTCCAGTAATAACAATATGGGGACAATAGGGGCACAACAATATTAATAAGGGGTATAACTACAATAGTAATGGGGTAATCACTAGTATTATAGGGACCCAACAGAGCCCTCAGCTCATATCAGTAAACCCTATCTAGCATTATCCAAGCCTATGCTGTGAATTTCAAACGACAGTAACAAAAGAGAAATGTATCCCCAAAACTGGAGCGAAACCCCAGAAACGCTTCAGGATTTATTCTTGCTCTCAACCAAAACCTTATATTCATAACATGCTTACCCAAAGCATAACATTCAGCACTAACCCGTGGAGAAGGTTGTCTGTATGGCAACCTCTGGATCCGTAGCTCCATTTTCCATAACCTGCGAGATACTGAGATTAACAGTAGGTGATTAGAAGTCAAACTGTGTGAAATCAAAAATTAAAACTGCACTATAGTCAAGCAGCAAGGAAAAACACACACCTGGTTTATGATCACGCCAAGGAAGGTCTTAGACTACACACATAACCCTCATGGGTTGCCATCCATCAACTCTGAGCATTAACTGTACAGGAGAAAGCAAACAGTAGAGCCAAATGCAAAAGGCAGAGTAAGGAATGAAACATATCTGCGGTGAGGTGGTGAATAGCTTTCCGGAATAAGGTTGACCATTGGATGGGTCTCCTTCCTCCTTCGTCGTTGATGGGGTGAAGAGTCCAAGGTCGCAGGCATCGAGATTTCATCTGCTGTGTCACGTCAATCAGGATAGTGTAGTGATTAATGCAGGGTAGTGAGCCATAAACACCAAAGAATCGAAATGTGAAATCACAGTATAAAAGGATAGAAAATTACATACAGTAGATTTAGCTGTCAATCGGAAAATGTTCAACATAAATGGTCACGGGTACACTAACCAGAGAGCTAAATTGAGAACCAAACCAAAGCCAGTACCAAGGGTTGGCACGTCAGCAAGGCGTAGATGTGCAATTAATAAAAACCATATTTGGATAATTAAACCTCGTGTGACCTGAATTGTATCAGATAGGTTTTAGTACTCGCGGTGGAAATATCTTTTTTACTATGTGCCTGTATAGGTTTAGGTGAGTCACAAATGGTATCAGAGCCTAGTTCCAAACACTGTGGCCTCTGGAAGAATAGATAGAAATAAAGAGATAAACTAAAATCAATTTATTGCTATTCCTGTTATTCATTTTTATTTTAAAAGAAAAAAAAAAATTTAATAACCCTCCTTCTGTTACTCCTACTGTATGTTAAGAATAGGGAAACAACAGATTGCCAGCATGAGGAGAGTAGACAGTGTTCCACGTAGGTTTGTGGTGGGTCAGGGACCTGTAACAGGCCCTAAGAACAACCCAGAATTATGGGTGAAATTGGGAGAAGAGGCTTGCAATACGAATCTTGTAATTTTGGAGACAGTACAAGAGTTGAAAAATGAAATGGCCCAACTGCGAGAAGATAACGCAAGGTTAACTTTGGAACAAGAATGTATTATGAAGATCCTATCTGACAAACAAAATCAACAACCCCTGAATGCTAGAGCTGAGTAGCAGAGGGTGTTCGAGGAGTGCAATCACCACACAGAATGTGAAGAGTTGGAAGGAGGGGAGGAAGAATGGGAAGAGCAGTCTGATAGTGCTTTCGAATAGCACACTTCAAAGAGGCAACAGATAGAGCTGCAAGGGGAGTTTCGTAAAATGAAACCGCCACACTTTGTTGGGGAATTGGAGGAAGCGGCTTAGGCATGGCTGATTAATATGAATAAATACTTCCAACTATATGAGTACGACCACAACCTCAAGGCACGGTTGGCCATTTTCCAGTTACAGGGAAAAGCCACCCTGTGGTGGGAAGAAGTGAAGATTGTAAAAGGAGTAAGCGAGCAAAACATAACGTGGGAGAAATTTCAAAGATACTTTAAAGAAAGATACATTACCAAGCTTTTTTATGATGAAAAGGTGAGAGAATTCCATGACTTGCGGTTGGGACAACAAACTATGGACGAGTTTATCACCCGTTTTGCTTCATTACTTCGTTACGTGCCTTATATTAGAGAAGAGAAGGCTAAAGTATAGAGGTTCATTAGTAGTTTACCCTTGAGTATGTGGGAAAGGATTGAGTTTGACAATCCAAAGAAATGGATGAAGTAATACGCAAAGCCAAAATTTGTTACCAGCAGGGCAAACAGAAGGGAGAAAACCCAGGTAAAAGATGGAATGATAAGAAGAATAATAAGCTGGATAGGAATAATAAAGGGAGTTGTGGTAGTGGTAATAGGGGTTTCGCCAAGGGACAAAACAACAAAAATGGACAGAAAAGTTCACTTAGATCAAAGCCAACCAGTGAGTCCAGAATCAATGAACAACCGATAAAGCTGGACAGTGAAGAGACAGCGAGGCCTCCAATGTAGTGTTGGGGTTGCAGCGGACCTTAGTATGTTAAAAATTGCCCTCAATGTAAGGGAACTGAATAGGTTTCCCAAATTCACGAAGAATCAACAGTTGGTGACGTAGGACGTAGCCTAACTAGAATTAACGCTGCCCTGGAAGATCACTAGGCGGAGTACCAGCCGACTATGGTGGAATTCGAAGGTAAAATTTCAGACCTCACTGTAACTATTTTAATTGATCCTGGAGCCACCCTAAATTATATTAGTACTAAGGTTGTAGAGTATTGTAAATTGCAACCTGTTAAATTTAAGACTCCCTGGCTAGTATAGTTGGCCACAGGGGCAAAGAGACGAGTGCTTGCGAATGTCATTAACTGCCCTTTAAAGATAGTAGGACAGCCAGTTGTGGCAGACTTGAATATGCTTCCCCTTGGTTCGTATGATGTTCTAATTGGTATGGATTGGTTAGAAAAACACTGGTCCATAGTCAACTGTAAAACAAAGACTATTTATTTCATAGATGAGCTTGGAGCAAGGCAAGAGATGCAAGGGATTCAGCGGCCAATGCAAATTCGGCCAATAACCGCTTCTCAGTTAGAAAAATGCATTAGGAAGGGATGCTAGATGTATGTCATCCAAGTAGGCTACGCTGACTCAAAGGACAAATCAACCCTATTGGAAAACATTCCTGTGATACAAGAATTTGCAGATATATTTCCAGAAGAAATCCCCAGACTGCCACCTAAGAGAGACATACATTTTACAATCGAATTGGTTCCAGGAGTAGCCCTAGTATCCCGAGCACCATATAGAATGAGCTCACCAGAATTAACTGAGCTAAAAATGCAGTTACAGGAGTTGTTAGACAAAAGCTACATTCACCCCAGTGTGTCCCCCTAGGGAGCCCCAGTACTATTCGTTAAGAAAAAGGACGGGACCCTGTGTATGTGTGTGGATTATCGTCAGTTAAATAAATTGACGATCAAGAATAAGTATCCTTTGCCCCGGATTGACGAACCTTTCTATCAAGTAAAAGGAGCAACGATTTTCTCTAAGATTGACTTGCGATCAGGGTACAATCAAATCAAGATTAAGGAGGAGGACATATCTAAGACTGCTTTTAGCGCAAGATTTGGACATTACGAGTTTGTGGTGCTACCCTTCGGGTTTACTAATGCGTCCACAACTTTTATGTGTTTGATGAACAATATACTTCATCAGTGTTTGGATAGGTTTGTGCTGATATTTATCGATGACATACTGATATATTCCCAAACTATGGAAGAACACCAGGAGCACCTTAGGTTGGTACTGCAAACCCTCCGGGAACACCGATTATATGCCAAGTTCAGCAAGTGTGATTTCTTTAAGGAGCAGATACAATATTTGGGACATGTAATCACTAAAGAAGGGATTGCAGTGGACCCCGAAAAAATGAGGACCATAATGGAATGGCCGGTACCAAAGGATGTGGCAGACATCAGATCCTTTATGGGTTTAGCAGGTTATTATAGACAGTTTGTAGAAGGATTCTCGAGAATAGCTTATCCTATTACTTCCTTGCAAAAAAAGGGAAGAACCTTCAGGTGGACAACTGAATGCCAGAAGAGTTTTGAGCAGCTGAAGCATCTGCTCACCACCGCACCCATTCTAAGCATAGCTGATCCTAGTAAGGACTATGTGGTGTGCACTGATGCAAGTGAGGAAGGTGTAGGAGGCATGTTGATGCAAGAAGGGAGAGTAATTTCTCACGAATCAAGGAAGCTAAAAGAACATGAGCAAAAATACTCCGCTTATGATATGGAATTGGCAGTTGTTATTCACACCTTAAAAATGTGGCGACATTATCTTATGGGAAGGAAAGTTTTGTTATTGACAGATCACCAAGGTTTGACCAATTATTTCAGCCAACCTACCTTAAATGCAAGGCAAGAATAGTGGGTGGACTTCCTAAGTGGTTTTGATTTCGAAATCAAGCATTTGAAGGGGAAGGAGAATCGAGTGGTAGATGCTCTAAGTCGGAAATTGCAATCTCTGTATGAGATTTCCTACAACAAATGGAAAAGTTCCTTTGGGTACATGATTAGACAAGAAGCAGAGCAAGATAATAAATATCAACAAATAAAATAGCAAATACAACACCCCAACAACAAGGAAAAATAGCAGGGTTATGTGTTAGATACCACTGGAATGTTGTATTATTAGGATGGACTATATGTACCCTCCCAGAACAACATTAAAAACCTAATTTTGGATGAATTTCATAGAAGTCACTATGCAGGACACCTAGGATATCAAAAAATTATTACAACACTCAAAAAAGAGTATTACTGGCCTGGCATGAAGAAGGATGTGGTTGAATACCTGGCACGTTATTTGGAGTGTCAACAAATTAAGTCAGAGCACCAGAACCCTACGGGACTATTACAACCTTTACCTGTCCCAGAATGGAAATGGGAAACTATCTCCATGGACTTCATAATAGGCTTGCCGAAGACAAAGAAAAATAATGACTCCATCATGGTGGTGGTGGACAAGTTAAGTAAATCGACACATTTTATACCTATACAATCTACTTTTAAAGTGGTGCAGATTGCCCACATTTTCATGTAGAACATTTTTAGGTTGCATGGGATACCCAAAACAATAATCTCAGACCGTGACGTAAAGTTTACCTTGGTTTTTTGGAAAATTTTGTTTGGAGAATTAGGAACTCAGCTGAATTTCAGTACATCTTATCATCCTCAGACTGATGGACAAACTGATCGGGTGAACCAGGTGCTGGAAGACATGCTAACGGCATATGTAATGCAACAACTGACCAAGTGGGAAGATTATCTACACTTGGTCGAGTTTGCATATAATAATGGCTATCATACATCATTGCAAATGAGCCTGTTTGAAGTTTTGTATGGGTGAAAGTGTCGCACACCCTCAAACTGGAGTGGACCGGAAGAGAAATTAATGTTAGGACCAGACATGCTCAAAGAAATGGAGGAGTTGGTGAAGAAGGTATGGTCTAATTTAAAAGCATCATAGGATAGGCAAAAGAATTTCACTGACTGGAAAGGGAGGTTCAAAGAGTACTAATTTGGTGATCATGTGTATGTGAGAATTCGTGCAAGAAGAAGCACATTACAATGGGGTGGGTGCGCTAAGTTGGCACCTCGGTTTTGTGGACCATTCCAGGTCTTAGCAAGAATTGGGTCGGTGGCATACCAACTCGCTCTGCCAAGTCACCTATGAGTCCAAAATGTCTTCCATGTCTCAGTATTAAGAAAATATGTTTATGATCCTAAACATGTAATCCGATGGCTGGATATTCAGGTGAGAAGTCTCTCCGGTAATTCAGTCCAAATGTTTTCTTCTAAAAAAACACTGACTCAGGTTGTTGCATGTTGCGGGTTGAACCAGACGGAGAAATCATGGTCGAGCCGTTGAACATCCTCGACTAGAGAGAAGTAATGCTGCGGAAGGGGGCTATTACCCAAATTAAAGTGCAGAGGAAGCACTTTGGGTCTGACAAGGCCACCTGGGAAGATGCTGAACTTATGAAAAAGGCTTACCCAGAACTATTTACAGCTGAAAGACATCGAGACGATGTCCAATTTCAGGAAGGGGAGATGTGATGCCCCAGAATATTGTAAATATTTTTCTGTTAATATTTTATTTACCATGTTTTACTTATAAACCGAAGGATGATGGTTATTTGAATAAAATAATATTTTTCAAATATTAATTATGGAAAATATTTTGAATCAAGAAAAGAAAAACTGGCAACTTCTGAGGAGGGAAGTTGGAAAAGATAGTTGCTGGAAATGCAACCCTAACTACCTCTCCTAAGAGTGAGACTTCAGGAAAAAGGAGTAGGAGGAGGGAAAAGGACCGTGCTGAAAGGTCAGAGGGTGAGAATGAAAATTCTAAGTCCGGTGATGACCAGATAGCATGCACTTGGGTGCAATGAATTTGCAAAGGTTAGTGACCTTGCAAGAGAGCTTGGGGGGAGATATCATCGAGGAGGACGTATCTCATGGTTGGGCGGATAGCAGGTAGATAATAACATAAGAGAACCTTCGTAAAGGTGCACTGTTTTGTTTCTAGCAGGAGACAGGTAAGTGGTCTATCCTGGAAAACTGAAGTTGCTAAAGAAAAGATTAGTATTTGATGTGTTCATAACAGTTAAGGATTGTAGCTTCTTTTGTTTATTTTATTTGGAAAACTGTATAGAAAGATTAGAAAGAACTATGAATATATTATAATATTATTATATATATAATTATATATATAATAATATTAATATATATATAAATACTATAAAAATAATATATAAAGAGAAGAGTCAAATAGACACCTATGGGGCTAGTTAGACCATCTAGAACTGCAAACTCTATCTATAGGAAAACTATAGTGTTTAATTGATTACAGAAATAAAAGGGGCCTGAGGAACGAGAATGAAATGCTAAGCGAAAATCTCGAAGCGTAAAGTTGTCTCGGAGAATACTCGTATGAGTTAATGTATGGGAAAGAACCAAATATAATGTTGGCTCTACTGTGCGGGCTAAAACATTCTACCAGCCTTTAAATAAACTTTAATACAATAGGGTTATTCGGTTGGCCAATTATTTTTTTTTTTAAATGTTAGAGTGCAAGGGTTAGCTTTCCAACTCGTTTTCAACAAGAGTAGTACCATATTAACCTGTAACAAGTGCGGCAGCCACACAGTGTAAATTGCGAGAACGGCTGTATGTCTCGGGAACACGCTATTGAGTTATTTAAGGATGAAATAGGAACTCCTGTATAGTTCTAAATCTAAATTTTCAGGACCATCAACGCACACTACCCCTGTCTTAAACTATTCAAGTAAACCAGGAAGTCTTTGACTAAGGTTTCGTATTAATAAACCCTCAAGAATTGTAACAGAGTCTAAGTCACTATTGGAGTCTCAAAGTTGTAGCCACAAAGACAAAAGGGGTTTCGTAACCAGGGAATCCAGGGTGCTAATAAACCCTACAGTGAATCTTCTATTTCGTTACAATAAGAGGAATAGTCATCTTTAAAAACAAATCCAACTGTGTAGTCATGTAGGAACATAATAAATAGAAGCCATATGTAGGAAATAGCCAGCAACATAATAGATCGAAAACATAAATAGGTGACAGCAATGGGTGCCTGTCAGGCTATCAAAACCTACAAATTGCATGAAATAACAGAGAATAGTGAAACTTCCAAATAGCAGTAGTTGACCTCTGAAACGATAGTCATTCTAGGTACATACACAACGAATAAAGTACAGAGCCAGTTTCTTTACAGTCTCGGGAAATAAACATTAACAATTATATAAATATACCTCAACAGGGATGTTTGCAGAGTAATAACTCGCATATGAGACAAGCAGAAGACTATACATGCAAGTCTACGATTTCAACATGGAAACATTGATAAACACTGAAAAGAATGAGACTATAAACAAATAACTGTAACCAGAGTAAATGGCCCTTCATTAAATATAGGCAAATATTAAAGACGTGGAGTTAGCAAAACCCCAAATTTGCTGGACCATAGCCAAAGTTAACAAAATTACAAGCTTAGGAGTGGCGTGAGGAAATTAGGCTGATGTGGTCTCAAATGTAAGACCACAAGGAGCCTTCGGCTCATATCAGTAAACCCTATTCAGCATTATCCAAGCCTATGCTGTGAATTTCAAATGGAAGTAACAAAAGGGAACTGTATCCCCAAAACTGGAGCGAAACGCCAGAAACGCTTCAGGATTTATCCTTGCTCTCAACCAAAACCTTCTATTACATAACATGCTTACCTAAAGCATAACGTTAACCACTAACCCGTGGAGAAGTTTGTCTGTATGGCAACCTCCAGATCTGCAGCTCCATTTTCCATAACCTGCGAGATATCGAGATTAACAGTAGGTGATTAGGAGGCAAACTTTGTGAAATCGAAAATGAAAACCGCACTATAGTTAAGCGGCAAGAAAAAACACACACCTAGTTTATGATCGCGCCAAGGAAGGTCTTAGACTGTGCCCATAACCCTCATGGGTTGTCATCTGTCAACTCTGAGCATTAATAGTGCAAGAGAAACCAAACAACAGAGCCAAATGTAAAGGGCAGAGTAAGGAATGAAACACATCCGTGGTGAGGAGGTGAATAGCTTTCCAGAATAAGGTTGATCATTGGATGGCTCTCCTTCCTCCTTCGCTGTCGATGGGGTGTAGAATCCAAGGTCATAGGCATCGATATTTCATCTGCTGCGCCACGTGAATCAGGACAGTGTAGCGATTAACGCAAGGCAGTGAGCCATAAACACCAAAGAATCAAAATGTGAAATCACGGTATAAAAGGACAGAGAATTACATACAATAGATTTAGCTGTCAATCGAAAATGTTCAACATAAATGGTCACGGGTACATTTACCAGAGAACTGAATTGAGAACCGAACCAAAGCTAGTATTAAGGGTTGGCACGTTAGCAAGGCGTAGATGCACAAGTAATAAAAACCATATTTGGATAATTAAACCTCGTGTGACCCGAATTGTATCGGATAGGTTTTAGTACTCGGAGTGGAATATTTTTTTTTACTATGCATGTATAGGTTTAGGTGAGTCACAAATGGTATCAAAGCCTAGTTCCAAACACTATGGCCTCTGGAAGAATAGATAGAAATAAAGAGATAAACTAAAATCAATTTATTGTTGTTCCTATTATTCATTTTTATTTTAAAAGAAAAAAAAAATTAATAACCCTCCTTCTGTTACTCCTACTGTATGTTAAGAACAAGGAAATAATAGATTGCTAGCATGAGGAGAGCAGACAGTGTTCCACGTAGGTTTGTGGTGGGTCAGGGACCTGTAACAGGCCCTGAGAACAACGCAGAATTATGGATGCAACTGGGAGAAGAGGCTCGCAATACGAATCTTGCAATTTTGGAGACATTACAAGAGTTGAAAAATGAAATGGCTTGACTGTGAGAAGATAATGCAAGGTTAACTTTGGAATAGGAATGTATTATAAAGAGCATATCTAACAAACAAAATCAGCAACCACTGAATCTTAGCATTGAGTAGCAGAGGGTGTCAGAGGAGCGCAATCACCACACAGAACATGAAGAGTTGGAAGGAGGGGAGGAAGAATGGGAAGAGCGGTCTGATAATGCTTCCGAAGAACACACTTCAAAGAGGCCACGGATAGAGATACAAGGGGAGTTTCGTAAAATCAAACCACCACACTTTGATGGGGAATTGGAGGAAGTGGTTGAGGTATGGCTGATTAATATGAATAAATAATTCTAGCTATATGGGTACGACCACAACCTCAAGGCATGGTTGGCCATTTTCCAGTTATAGGGAAAAGCCACGTTGTGGTGGGAAGAAGTGAAGATTGTAAAAGGAGTAAGTGAGCAGAACATAACGTGGAATAAATTTAAAAGATACTTTAAAGAAAGATACCTGACAGAGCATTTTTATGATGAAAACGTGAGAGAATTCCATGACTTGTGGCTAGGACAACAAACTATGGACGAGTTTATCACCCATTTTACTTCATTACATCGTTACGTGCCTTATATTAGAGAAGAGAAGGCTAAAGTACAAAGGTTCGTTAGTAGTTTACCCCTAAGTATGTGGGAAAGGATTGAGTTTGACAATCCAAAGACAATGGATGAAGTAATACGCAAAGCCATAATTTGTTACCAGCAGGGAAAATAGAAGGGAGAAAACCCAGGTAAAAGATGGAATGGTAAGAAGAATAATACGCTAGCTGGGAATAATAAAGGGAGTTGTGGTAGTGGTAACAGCGGTTTCGCCAAGGGACAAAACAATAGAAATGGACAAAAAAGTTCACATAGATCAAAGCCAACCAATGAGTCCAGAATCAGCGAACAACCGATAAAGCTAGACAGTGAAGGGACAGTAAGGCCTCCAGTGCAATGTTGGGGTTGTGGTGGACCTCAGTATGTTAAAAAATACCCTCAATGTAAGGGAACTGAACAGGTTTCCTAGATTCACAAGCATTGACAGTTGGTGATGTAGGACGTAGCCTGGCCAGAATTAATGCTGCCCTGGAATATCGCCAGGTAGAGTACCAGCTAACTATGGTGGAATTTGAAGGTAAAATTTCAGACCTTACTGTAACTTTTTTAATTGATCCTAGAGCCACCCTAAGCTATATTAGTCCTAAGGTTGTAGAGTATTGTAAATTGCAACTTGTTAAATTTAAGAATCCCTGGCTAGTAAAGTTGGCCAAAGGGGCAAAGAGATGAGTGCTTGCGAAGGTCATTAACTTCTCTTTAAAGAGAGTAGGACAGCCAGTAGTGGCAGACTTGAATGTGCTTCCCCTTGGTTCATATGATGTTCTAATCGGTATGGACTGGTTAGAAAAACACTGATCCATATTCAACTGTAAAACAAAGACTTTATTTCAAAGATGAGCTTGGAGCAAGGCAAGAGATGCAAGGGATTCAGTGGCCAGTGCAAATTTGGCCAATAACCGCTTCTCAATTAGCAAAAGGCATTAGGAAGGGATGCTAGATGTATGCCATCCAAGTAGGCTACATTGACTCAAAAGACAAATCAGCCCTATCGGAAAACATTCCTGCGATACAAGAATTTTTGGATGTATTTCTAGAAGAAATCCCCGGACTGCCACATAAGAGAGACATAGATTTTACAATCGAACTGTTTCCAGGATCACCCCCAATATCCCGGACACCCTACAGAATGAGCGCACCAGAATTAACTTAGCTAAAAAAGCAGTTACAGGAGCTATTAGAAAAAAGCTACATTCACCCCAGTGTGTCCCCCTGGGGAGCCCCAGTACTATTCGTTAAGAAAAAGGATGGGACCCTGTGTATGTATGTGGATTATCATCAGTTAAATAAATTGATGATCAAGAATAAGTATCTTTTGCCCCGGATTGATGAACTTTTCGATCAATTAAAAGGAGAAATGGTGTTCTCCAAGATTGATTTGTGATCAAGGTACCATCAAATCAGGATTAAGGAGGAGGACATATCTAGGACTTCTTTTAGCACAAGATATGGACATTATGAGTTTGTGGTGCTACCCTTCGTGTTGACTAATGCACCCACAACCTCTATGTGTTTGATAAACAATATATTTCATCAGTATTTGGATAGGTTTGTGTTGATATTTATTGATGACATACTGATATATTCCCAAACTATGGAAGAACACCGAGAGCACCTTAGGTTGGTACTGCAAACCCTCTAGGAACACCAGTTAATGCCAAGTTCAGCAAGTGTGATTTCTTTAAGGAACAGATACAATATTTGGGACATCTAATCACTAAAGAAGGGATTGCAGTGGACCTCGAAAACATAAGGACCATAATGGAATGGCCAGTACCAAAGGATGTGTTAGACATCAGATCCTTTATGGGTTTAGCAGGTTATTACAAATGATTTGTAGAAGGATTCTCGAGAATAGCTTATCCTATTACTTCCTTGTAGAAAAAGGGAAGAACCTTCAGGTGGGCAGTTGAATTCCAGAAGAGTTTTGAGCAGTTGAAGCATATGCTCACCACCACACCCATTCTAAGCATAACTGATCGTAGTAAGGACTATGTGGTGTGCACCGATGCAAGCAAGGAAGGTGTAGGAGGCGTGTTGATGCAAGAAGGGAGATTAATTGCTTACGAATCAAGGAAGCTAAAAGAACATGAGCATAAATACTCCGCTTATGATTTGGAATTGGCAGCCATTATTCACGACTTGAAAATGTGGCGACATTATCTTATGGGAAGGAAATTTTTGTTATTGAGAGATCACCAAAGTCTGACCAATTATTTCAGCCAGCCTACCTTGAATGTGAGGCAAGCATGGTGGGTGGAATTCCTAAGTGGTTTTGATTTAGAAATCAAGCATTTGAAGGGGAAGGAGAATTAAGTGGCAGATGCTCTAAGTCAGAAATTGCAATGTCTAAATGAGATTTCTTACAACAAATGGAAAAGTTCCTTTGGGGACATGATTAGACAAGCAACAGAGCAAGATAATGAATATCAACAAATAAAATAGCAAGTTTAACACTCCACCAACAAGGAAAAATAGTAGGGTTATGTGTTAGATACCGCTGGAATGCTGTATTATCGGGATAGACTATATGTACCCTCCCAGAACAGCATTAAAAACCTGATTTTGGACAAATTTCATAGAAGTCACTATGCAGGAAACCTAGGATATAAGAAAATTATTACAACACTCAAAAACGAGTATTACTAGCTAGACTATATGTGGTTGAATACCTGGCATGCTATTTGGAGTGTCAACAAATTAAGGCAGAGCACCAGCACCCTGCGGGACTATTACAACTATTATGAGTCCTAGAATGGAAATGGGAAACTATCTCCATGGACTTCATAACAGCCTTGCCAAAGACAAACAAAAATAATGACTCCATCATGGTGGTGGTGGAAAAGTTAAGTAAATTGACACATTTTATACCTATACAATATACTTTTAAAGCGGTGCAGATTGCTCACATTTTCATGTAGAACATTTTTAGGTTGCATGGGCTACCCAAAACAATAATCTCAATCTATGACGTAAAGTTTGCCTTGGTTTTTTGGAAACTGTTGTTTGGAGAATTAGGAACTCAGCTGAATTTCAATACAGCTTATCATCCTCAGAGTGATGGAAAAATCGAATGGGTGAACCAGGTGTTGGAAGACATGCTAAGGGCATATGTGATGCAACAACCGACCAAGTGGGAAGATTATCTGCACTTGGTCAAGTTCATATATAATAATGGCTATATTACATCATTGCAAATGAGCCTGTTTGAAGTCTTGTATGGGCGAAAGTGTCGCACACCCTCAAACTGGAGTGGACCAGAAGAGAAATTAATGTTAGGACCTGACATGCTCAAAGAAATGGAGGAGTTGGTGAAGAAGGTACGGTCTAATTTAAAAGTAGCACAGGATAGGCAAAAGAATTTCGCTGACTAGAAAAGGAGGTTCAAAGAGTACCAAGTTGGTGATCATGTGTATGTGAGAATTCATGCAAGAAGAAGCACATTACAATGGGGTGGGTGCGCTAAGTTGGCACCTCGATTTTGTGGACCATTCCAAGTCTTAGCAAGAATTAGGTCGGTGACATACCAGCTCACTCTGCCAAGTCACCTACGAGTCCACAAGGTCTTCCATGTCTCAGTATTAAAAAAATATGTTATGATCCTAAACATGTAATCCGATGGCAGGATATTCAGGTGAGAAGTCTCTCCAGTAATTCAGTCCAAATTTTTTCTTCTAAAAAAACACTTGAGTCCAGTTGCCGCATGTTGCTGGTCGAACCGGAAGGAGAAATCCTGGTCCAGTCGTTGAACATCCTCGATCAGAGAGAAGTAATGTTGCGGAAGCAGGCTATTACCCAAATTAAAGTGCAGTGGTAGCACTTTGGGCTTGACAAGGCCACCTGGGAAGATGTTGAACTTATGAAAAAGGCTTACCCAAAACTTTTTACAGCTGAAAGACATCGGGACAACATCCAATTTCAGGATGGGGAGATTTGATGCCCCAGAATATTGTAAATATTTGCTATTAATATTTTATTTACCATGTTTTACTTACAAAATGAAGGATGATGGTTATTTGAATAAAATAATATTTTTCAAATATTAATTATGGAAAATGTTTTGAAGCAAGAAAAGGAAAACTAGTAAAAACTTAATCTTTGGGACTTGGCCATAGGACCTACCTTTCATTTCGTTGGGGGGAGGGTGGGTGTGCGGGAATCATATTTAATGGTTATGACGCAAAGGATGGTGGATGCATTTATAAGCTAGTGAGAGATTCTCTTTATTCAGAAGTATTTTTGACAATATTTCACATGTTATAATTGGTTTCATTACTTTTAAGAAAGTTTTGCTATCTTATTATAAGTGTATGGTTTGGAAATTTAGGGATGAAAGTATTAGCCTAAGTCCCTGGTCAAATGGATAAATGGGGGCCATGACTAAGGGACTAACCAAAAGGGCCTAAATGATGGAGATTTTGGGTAGCATATGTTCTAACTATACCAACTATCTAGAAAACTACGGATATGGGGTTTTCTTAAGCCATGCTAGTAGGTAATATGGGATGTTCTAGATATGTAGATATTTACATATTCAAACACCTAGTATTTTTGTTGGGTTGTGATAGTGGGAAGGTTGGGACGTTTTGAATACTTAGATATAAGGATATCTAGGCATCAAAAAGGTTATATAATGAACGCATAAGGAAAAACCTAGATGTTGGATGCCCAAATAGGTAGAACTCATAGTAGTGGAACTTGGAGCTAATGGAACTCAAATGATTTGGTTGGGAGGGATCCAAAATCCCAAAAATATTGGAAAGTCCAACTTTTTGAGAATCCTAGATCTTGATTCCAATTGGATATACCATGTGGTGGTTAAATGGAGTTAGCATGGAAGATCCTTAACTAGTGTTGGTGATGTGGGATATTGATGTGTGGTATTAAAATGGCACAAAGGATGGGTTGGGATGATGTGGAAAATTGATGCGACATGATGGCGTGGTGTGTTGATGTGGAAAAATAGTGTAGAAGGGTCGATGTTACAATGAAATGGATGTATATAGATAGCAGATGATCCAAATATATGATTTCATAGAACAAAAAATCTAGCATTTTATAAAAAAGTTATTTTTTGAGCTTTTCCACTTCAAAATGAGTCGAGAAGATTTTTTATTTCTAAAAGAAGCTAATAGTGAGAGATATATAGAATCAGATATAAAAATCCTCTCTAAATGTGATATTAATATTTTCTTGAAGATGACATGTCCAACAATAGATGTGGCCTATTGGAGGGGCTACTTGACTTAGCAGACTAGCTTAGTTGAGTTAACACACTGAAGAGTGTATTATAATTTGACCAACTCTCTAGTCAAGATGACTGACCAAGTTAGTCGGATAAAGTTCTTTGAGACAAATAAATTATTATAACTATCTATTCAAGATATCTATATGAATGTACTTGATTCCATGTACTAGTTTAGATTAGTTTTTGAGGATATATGATAGAAATGTTTATTTATTGGCTCTCCACTACTTTGTGTCTCTTTTCACTTCCATGCATTACATATGATATATATTTTACTCATTGTTCATTCCTAGTAGTAATCAATGCATACTTTACAACATTGGTTTCTTTTCTAGTAGTTTTGGACCTTAGTATATATAATATGCATGCATAAATGTTATCTTTGTAAGAGATACAAGAGTGGTGGTAGAAAAAGATCACTAACAACCTAAGTAGTTACATAAGGATAAACAAAATATCGATTGCAAAATCTAGAGCACATTTCTTCATGGAAGCACATGAAAAAATCATTGAATCATCTCTCACTAAAATCAAGAAATATCTCGACAATGTCCCTAATGTGAGAATATAACCTAATGAAAGAATAAATCTAAAGTTAAAAAACAAAGGTAGAACAAACTTGCATGAGTGGGTCGAGAATATATTAGATGAATTATTTGAGGAACAAGCAATAAAAGAGCATACTTCTATTGAGAGAATTAAAGCACAATTTTTTGATGTGCTGCTAAACGATTTCTTTTACACTATACCTAATATATTACATAAGTTTCTCCTTGACAAAGGAGTTAGAAATATAGTTGTACAATAACCACCCCTACAAACGCCAATAAGATTTGACCAATGTAAGTAGAAATCCAAATGGTATAATTTTCTCGATGCTTTGTGTAAGAGAAAAAAAGAGGCATGAGATAACTTCTTAAGAAAACAAAAATGCTTTTTGGATTCACCATCACTGACTAGGAATAATTTAGTATGGATTTGGGGGGGTAATGTTTCATGAGAGATGAAAAATAAAAAAGAGAAAAGAGAAGAGAGAAGTAAAAAATAAATTGGAATTCAAAATGAGAGCAAGGAATTTAGTCACAAAGACATGACAATATACAGTTGAGGAAGAAACCTAACGAAGGAACCAAGTGTGTTCACACAGTTACAAAAAATTGACCTATATTCAAAATACAGAAAGGGACAAAAGAAAAAATGAGCACAAGAAATAAGGCACAAAAAATTTAACCAAAGATTAAAAACTAAATTAATACTCCTCTGAAGATAGCAAACAACACCTAGAGTTGAGAAGCTTAGTACCAACCACTTTGATAGGAAGTGGTAGTGTAAAATTAAGGCTTGTGAGGCATGTATATAGTATATAATTTTATGATTTTGAGCCAAGCATATCGACCCATGATATTAGATAATTCCCCTAACAAAGAATCCATATTGATTCATAGGCATCCACGGTTTGGTGTTGAAGCGATTAGTAAGGAAACTTGGGTGATCGACTTGAAATAGAAATTCATGTAGTAAAAAAAACTTGGATATAAAATGAAGAAAATGAAGATATGGGTGATCGACTTGAAATATAAATTCCTTTAGTAAACAAAACTTAGATAGAAAATGAAGAAAACGAAGATATGCTTTTCCATATTTGAAACATCATGAACGTAACCCTGTATGAATTCATTTATCAAATATATACATAAGTTGTTTCAAACTGATGACAAATTGATGAATTTCATAAGAGTTGAATTCAACGAGGAAGAAAGTACCCCATGGACAAATCAATCATTAGATATCTTGAAAAATAATTTAGAGTAATTGACTAACCCTAAGAACATATAAAGCAGTCCACCCCCTGAAGTAAAATTTATCTTAGATGATATTCCCCTATATGAAGGTGAAGAGGATAAAAAAAACATTGGTTCGTTTTTGAAAAATTATGGACCTCTTATGAAATCATAGATGAAGTTAAAAAATAGTACAATTTGTAGCATCTCTCTAAAAGAGATCCCTTAGAGGGTTCATGAATTTCATAGAAAACAAAACTAAGAATAAAATTGATTTCAAGAGTAGTTTATTTTCCTTCTTTAAAGCTCAAGATGTTAAACATCTTGTATCCCAAAAGTTAAAAAACATTAAACAACAACTAGATGAAATATTTAAGGAATATGATTAAAGGTTTAATGATTTATTAAGTCAAATCCCTCAGAATATTGATGAAACCCTACTAGTTCAATGGTACATTGCTATGTTACTATAGAAGATCCATAGCCTCTAAGAATGTAGAAAGCATAATTGTGTGAAAAATCCTTGAAAATGGCTTAATAAAATGAGACATATGATGAAGGGAAGTCAAGCTCCTCAATGACTAACAAGAGTTTAGAAGAAAAATTGAACAACTACAACATTCATTTCTGACGTTGCAACTAATGAAGAAAGAGGTGAAATATTATTCAATGTTTAGACCGATGGACTTGAAGCAGAAATTGATTGAGGGAGAACTAAAAAGTTCATTAATGGAAATGAAGATCCTTGAAAGGAAAGAAATAAAATTGATTTAGTAGCTTCAAGTCAAAAGTATAAATGAATACATTGTTCTTACTCTCAAAGCTGAACTAGAAGAAGAAAAAAGGATAGAACTTTTTTTGAAACAAATAAACAAAAAGGAATAAGTATGTGAAGTATTAGAAGAGGAAGTTATCCTCTTGAGAAAAGAATTAGAGTAGCTAAATTGAAAGTTCCATAAAGGCATTAAATTGTTAGACCATATTCTCAACATGTAAAGGTCACTGCTTATTCAAACATGCTTGGGTTATCAAGGGAACTGCAAGGCATCCAACAAAAATGGCCCCCCAAGTTCATCAAATGAAGATCACTCCAAGAGGCTTGATTTTACATTCATAACATATAGCAACAAATCCGTTGAAGATCCAAAGCATGTGGTGCATTCTCCCAACCATTTCCACTTCAATGACACACAAGACTCCTAGAAGGGGCAAAGCATAGGGAACTAGAATGAAGAAAGCATCCACAACTAGAAATAATGCAGATATTGAAGATCAACAAATGAATATGGATCATCACAAAACATCCACAAGAAATAATAAAGCAGGGGTCGATAAATAGGGAAACATGGCAACTTTAAGAAGTAACTTCAGAAGATAAATATCTCCTTCTATATCCACGTATCAAAACAGGTACTTTGGTTATTGTTTTTCATGCACACAATTTCGGCACAAATTGTGGGATTTTAGAACCTATGATGTGGTCATATATCGAAAATATGATCACGTATGCATATGGGCATGTGGACCAAATCAACATAATTCCTTAACCATTTTAGCAAGTGTTAAATCCTAATGTTTATTACTACATATGTCACAGTGAAGTTCATATGACATAAGATTGCAGACTCAATTCTAGAGGATACATAAGAGAGGGAGTTCCTATCGATGCAAGAAGATGGAGAAGAGGTAAAGGAGGACCTTGATTAGGTTTGTTTCCCTAGATATAATCCCTTAAATAAAGCTTCTTTAAGATCATCACTTCTCAAATCCAAAATTAAAGAAGAACCTACATGTATGAGGGTAGTATGTGGACTATGAAATTTATGTCGATTAAGTATGGTTTGATGTAAATAAAGGATAAGTGAAGCAAACATGGTTTAAGAACAATTACAAAATGCAATATGATAGGAACCATAGTATTGGGGGGGAATTTTAATAAAAATCATGAATAGAAAAAGACATAGATCAAGTTCACATAAAAGCACATGGTCTCAGGTGGAGATTTAAAGAGTACAGTTATGAGAAACAGTGGGAGGATGGTCTTAGGGGGAGACTCTATGGCAATATAGTAGCTGAAAGAAAGTATGGTTCAGTCAGGTCCATATGATCATTAGGGAACAATTTATGGACTAATACTAACATGGTAGTTTCAATAGAAATATGTGATCCTTTGTTATTAATGTCAAATGAGGAGCGATTGCAAACATTGATGTAGAAATTAAAATTGATCAAGGAAGGCATTTACACAAGGGGATATTTTGATTTTTTAACGTCAATGACATTCAATGTCTTATGGTGTTTCCATCAATGAGAAAGGGGGATATTATTGCACATTGTGTTGTCATTGATGACAATAAAATGTCATTAATGTCAAAGGGGATGTCTAAGATAGAAGTAGTATTACTCATGTGCAACATATATAAATAAATATGATAGCCAAGAATCTTAAAGGATCTCATCATGTGAAGTTAAAGGTGCTTGAAGTTATTTGAGTTTTTGATGAAGTTATGACAAAATTTATGATGTCTAAAAGATCCCACGACCTGAATGGTTTTGTAGGTCTTGTCGATACCTTTCCAACAATATATGATTATTTGAAAGAATCCTCTTGGATGAGAAGTTATGGAAAACAAAAATGTTAATACATGAAATAGTGCACACCTTCCAAGCACATCCACGGTCCATTGACCCAGTGACTGGATGATCTCTTTAGAAACTTCACAGCCTCTAGTCTAGTTAAAGATCATGCATATTTAGGCCATAAGGTGTTCCCCTCTGAAATGAACTCCCCTAAATGCCTTTCTATCCTAATCTTAACCGTCAGATTCATTGTTAGACGATTCAACAATGATCTTCCGTCCAATTTAATTAAAAAACATTAAAAATGGTTAAACTATTTAGTTAATTAATTAAAAAATTAATTAATTGTTCAGCACATCCCCCATCCGCCTACCCAACCTGTCCATCGTACGCGTTTGCTGCAGAGGAGAAACTGTTGCATGTTTTCACATAGACTTCATGTTTGATTTTCTACAACTAATTAACTCAAGAAGAATTAATTAATTATTTTACAAACAACTGCTAAGATCAAATTTGAACTTTACTTCTCTATTTTAGTTCAGGGACTAACTAAAATAGGAATATATCTCGAAATGTTATTAATAACAATGCTATTTTTAGCACTTCCATTTTTCATTCCTTGTTGCTATGTCCAACACTGGTACTTGAACTGCTATTTATAGTAATGCTATTTTTAGCATTTCTTGTTTCCAATTTCAACAATACCATATAGCCAAAGGGACAATAATTTTACATTGAAAGAGTCTCAATAAAACTAAGTCTTCAATGATACTATTGAAGGAACACCAAATATGGAAGGACATGATATGGTTTATCAGGTGGTTTTTCTCATGAAAACCACAACATTTATATAATCATCATCCCCAATATTTGTTTTGCTAGACATAAATATTTCATTGCAAATTGACTACCCTAATATTTTTTCAACCTATTAATCATGTGTTTATCATGTCCAACAATTGGCATATCATCCACATACAACATTAGTATAATATACCTTTATGTTGGAAAATGTAAACATGTTTGGTCCTCATAATTATCATTGTACTTGTGTCATAAGAAGAAAAAGAAATTATTGTTATTATCATTTCATTAGTCAAGCATGATATTCATGCTTCTAGGCTTTAATTAGTCAAAGTATTGTTTTCATGAATCAAAGCCCAATTTGGACTTATTGTATGAAAAGGAAAAATATTTATTTTTTAGGCAAAAGAGTCAAAAGTGTCACCATGCTTTCAAGAGACCTAAAAGATAGTTTGAATCTCATATCTCTGTGGCATACGAATTTCATTAGCATCTCCACTAATCCGAATTTTTTGTGATAACATTTGAATTCTATTTAAAGTGTATATCTTATAAAGACTCAAGGCCAAGTGATACAAATCCATACAAATGCAAAATGTTCCTTAAGACATGTAATTCAAATCTTGCTGAAAATCGAAACAAGAAAATACTGATTTAATTTCCCCTTGAATTAAATTAGGATAAAGTTTTAATTCCACATCACAAGACAATGAGAATGAGGTAAAGAAGATAATTTAACTTAGTTGGCTTAGTTAATTTGAGTTGATGGCCTAACTTGAGTCATGTAGAGTGGTTCCTAAATTTTAGGATCCTAGGTTGAGTTTAATTTGAGTTGTAATAGTGTAATTCAGTTAAACTGAGTTTGTCAATTAAACTTGTTCCAACTGTTGGAGGAACTAGTAGGAATTCTAGCAGTGGGGCCCAACATCATGTGCTCAACTAGTTAACTAATAAACCATTCATAATTAACTCATGCATGCATGAAATTCAAGTTATCGAATTGAGATCAGAGTTCAAGGGAAGTGTACTATCAGTTGTATAATTTTCCGAGTTGTACAAGTGGTTCATGTAGTCAGAAAAGAACCTATAGAGATTGCACAATTCAGGATGGGGGTTTCCATAATTAATAGGGAGCTAATTCCTTAAGAAACAATGCAAGGAAATAAGATCTTGGCAGGCAACAAAATTGGCTAAGTATTGGCCAGAGTCAACTTGTGAGGTAGTGAGATAGATTGTACTTGTTCAGAGATTGTTCAGGAAGAATAAGCATTGTATTTCCTTCTCTATTTTTTTGATCTAATGCAATATACATATAGGAAGGGATTTTGAGAAACAATATTTCCCCTTAGATAAATCTATGAGAATATGTGATTGAATCTTGTCGAATGTTTTTTGATTTATAGATCAATTAATTGTTTCTGTTGACGAGTAGAGTAGATTCAAGCATTTTGTTTTAGAATATTACATAAGTAATTTGAAACTACAATGAATTTCTTCATGTTATTAGAGCAGGAATCAGAATTGAAGGGAAGAATTCGATTTTGTATTTGTAGGTAAATCGAATTTGCAATATCATTCTTTAGATCCAGCAGGATTTCATTCTATGAATTGATACTTGAGTATGCCGTTGAGGGTATCTCAAATTATATTGTTTGGAATGATAGGATGGAGGCAGTGTTGGAAGATAACAAGATGAAGGAATTCATAGAAAATGATATTCCTAAGCCTCCAGAAACCAATGCTCAAGATATGGAAGATTGGAAGAAATGTGTGGCAAAGGAAAGGAGGATAACACTAGAATGTGTTGGGATGAAAGTTGGAGTGTTCATAGTGGAAGAAATGTGTGGAAAAGACAAGGAGGATCATAATAGAAGGAGTTTGGGATCATACTGTCTCAAATCTCCACTAGAAGGATAACCCATATGAAATGTGGCAAGCCTTGATAGCCTTGTTGCAGAAAAATAGTGACCACAGGAAGCTGGCACTAAAGGAAAAGCTTCAAAAGATCAAGGTGGAGAAGGGTGACATAATACCATAGTACCTGAGTAGGTCCACCCAATGTCAGGATGAAATTTTGAGTGTTCATATTACAGCTGTTGAAGATGATATGGTAAGACTAGCACTTCTAGGCCTTCCCATGAGCTAGCACGACTACCAGGATTAAGTAAATGGGAGGGAGAAGCTACCAAATTGGGACAGATTGTGGTTTGACTTTGTTCAAGAAGAGATAAGGAAGAGCACTAGATATGGAACCTGATCCAAGCATGATGATGAAGAGAATTGTGCCTTGGATGGAAACACAAAGAAAGGGAAAGGGAAGACATCCCAATCCAAAGTCAATTTTGGCTAGGCGGGAAAGAAGAAAACCTTGTTAAATATTAAATGTTTTCACTGTCATGAGCTGTCACACTATGCCATGAAGTGTCTACACATAAAGGCTAGAAAGAAGCCCTCAAGAGGAGCAATAGGTGAAGCTCTAGCTTCAATATCGGAGTTGGATTTCACACTCATTACATTCATGGTGACATATGTGATGGGTAGTTTGTGGTGTCTGGATAGTGGAGCCTCATTCCATATGATGGGAAACAAATAATTTTTTAGTTACTTGTAGGAGAAGGGTCTCCATATGCGCATTGAGATGGGATATGATGCAAGGTATAGTGCAAACATTATTGGTACATTTACTTTTCAGATGGATTCTTGTTCTCCTCTCACATTAAAAGATGTCATTTATGTTTTGGGTTTGAACAATATTTTAGTTTCAGTTGCTATGTTGCAATACTATGGATACAATGTGATATTTATCAATAGAAAGACTTTCCTTAGACATATCACCATAGGAAAAGTGAAGCAGATTTTCGTTAAGGGGAAGAATCCCTACAAATTGGATGTAGAAGACTATGCTTCTTTGAGCATGAAAGAAGAGAAGGTGAAGAGGTGAGACATCAGTGAATTATGGCATAATATACTTTTTCATTTGCACCATGGATCCTTGAAGATCACGCAACAAATTTCTACAGGACTTGCCAAGGGTGCACTAGAGCAACACGATACATGTGAAGGGTGTACAGTGGGAAAGTACAGCAAAGCCACCTTCCATGATAACGATAGTAGAGCACAAGAATTCCTTGAAATAGTTCACTTAGCTGTGTGTGGTCCCTTCTCGATAGCCTTGACGACTAAGCATAGGTACTATGTGATATTTGTAGATGATTTGTCATGTAAGTGCTAGATTTTATTCATGCAGACAAAATACCAGCCATTCTCCAAATTTTGTGAATTTAAAGCACTTGTTGAGAAAGGAACTGGGAGGAAAGTGAAGCCTCTCAAGAATGATAAGGATGGTGAATATGTGTCAAATGAGTTAAAGAACTTCGGTGTAATAGAAGCTATTCGATAGGAGTTAATAACACTCCATAACCCACAACAGAATGGGGTGGCTTAGAGGAAGAACAAAAGTATTGTGGGAGATGCACAAATGATGTTTTATGATTAGGGCCTATAGTTTCACTTATGGGCTAAAGTATGCAACAAGTTTGTATTGTTGGGTATACGACCAAAGTCCCACATTGACTAGAATTGGGAAGGATCATGGGTATATAAGTATGGAAAAATATCTCCATTTGTATGAGGCCTTTTGGGGTAAATCCCAAAGCAAATCCATGAGGGCTTAGCCCCAAAGTGGACAATATCATACCATTGTGGAGATAGATGGTGTCTAGAGTTCTTACAAGTGGTATCAGAGCCAAGTTTCGAAGTTAGCCAAGTGGATGAATCCTCATAATGCCGAACAAAGGTGGTGGGCCCCGGTAATATCACGATGGGATCCATGGATGAGCTCGGTTAGATAGGCGGTGTGCTCCGGATTCTTCATGGACGTGTCCTGGTCCCAACACGGTGAAAGAGGAGTTGACCTGGGGAATAGAGCAAGTGTTATAGACATTTTTGGGCACTTCAACCCCAATCACAAATGTCCATAAACTGAGGGCTCTTAAGTCCCTAAAAGTGTTTCTTCACTACCTAAAGGAACAAGGTCAATTGATTACATCATCTCCCAGAAGTTCTCCACTGAAACCTGCTCATAAATGGTCAAAACTGGACCATATTGAAAGCTCAATGTAGAGGGTGAGATGCATATCACCTTCCAAATGTACAGGGTGTGATGCATACTGATTTTCTCCTCTGTAGGGTGTGATGGTTGGGAATGGACAAATGGCAGGGACAAAAATGCGAGGTGGAAGATCATGGAATCTTCTAGAAGCTTCCCCTCTGACACTTTCCTCTCCATTTTTGACCAGGGATGAGTAAGAATTCTCCAAGCTGAAGTAGAAACTATTAGAGAGAAGACACTAATCAAGATCCCAAAAGATGACTCACCTCTCTGTAATCATCTATATATGGATCCCTCATCACAGAGATCCAGAAGCTGGAATTTTGTATCTTATAGAGAAGGTGTTGGTATTCTGGTGTACAATTCCACAATGTTGGGTGATCTAGCT
>APFE030994934.1:0-12112 GCA_000404065.3 Pinus taeda | reverse complement strand
ATTATGTCTAGTAGCAGGATAGGAAATAGTAGAAAATCATTCTATTAAATCTGCCTCAGAAGGTAAGTTTTCAGGATAAAATCTACAACAAAGGTAAATAACTCTAGAATAAAATGCATCTACAGATTCATTTTCCATCATACCAAGAATATCCATTTCGAAGCAAAATTCATCGTAATTATGGTACTAATGAGAAAGAAGGAATAATTCCATAACTTGGTTCCATGAATGAATTAATTTCACTAGTAACACTTTGAACCAATTTTCAATTATTCCCCATAATGTACGATTAAATAACCATCAAATCTTAATTTCGGTTATCAATGAAACGTGAGATTTTCATCAATAATATTTTTTTTGGTCTCTTCAGATATTCTTTCTCTATGATCAATTTGATTGCATTAAACCTTTACTAACTAAGCACTGATAATTAAAAGTTAAACAAAGGGTTAACATCAGTGAAAATGAGGGAAAAGTTAAAGTGGACTTCTTTGAACCACACTTTAATTTTTCCATAACTACAATATTCACAAAACTAAAATAAAATTAATCCAGACGAAACTAAACTATTATTAGAACTATTCTAGGCTATAAAAAGAAATCAGAACAAGGTAAAATCAAACATTGAATGTAGCCATTTAGTTTGCTTAAAAGCTAGAAAAATGTGTACATTAGGAATTTGAAATGAAAAATGAATCGATACCAAAACAGAGAAAGAAAAATATGAAATTTCTACAACCATTCCTAATATGTGCAAGAAAATAATTTTGTACTTTACAAGAATATTTTCATGAAACAAATCTGACAACTAGGTTTCAATTCTATCATGAAAATTGATGTGGTAGAACTCAAATTGTTAGGATTAAAACATAGTTGGGGCAGCTATCTACTAAGTAATTTCCTAAAAAATAATGTTGATTGTGAAAACTCATTTTCGTTAGTATAGCATGCAAAGTTTCTCAAAACTAATTCCTCCAACCATGTTTTAATTCCGTCAATAAAGTCAAGTTGGAAATAAAGTTCATGAAGAAGTGATGGATGGATGTAATAGATGGTAGGGATCAAATGCTATACTTTCAATTGATGGATCTTTTGGAGGACTTATGGCATCATTAATCCTTAAGGATAGCGAAATATAATATATCAACATCATTGATTGTGATTGCAATGTTGTATTAGCTCAATAATCCTTCATATACTCAGATTCCATGTTTTCATTTCTTTGAAGAATGTCATTTTGATATTGCTCACTAACTCATAATACATGTCTTCAGTATTGAAGCATTTAAAATACCAAAATAAAAAATAAAAAAACTTAAATATTTTAGTTATATATCCCTTGGAAAACATTAATAATATATGAATAAAATATAAACTCATAACAATGGAAAATAAATTTACATCATTATTTACAAAAAAAAATACATTATTGTTGCAAGACAATGGGAAATTATTTGTAGAAAACTCTTTTTAACAAATCTCACTTTAAAGATTAAGATTAGTTATAGTATATACTTGTGAAAAATTGTCAAGATGATAATAAGATTCAACAAAAACTTCATCTAGAACTTCATAATCATTTATGGGAATAGATATTCCATTTTCAAAATTGAAATCATTTTGTTTTTTAGAAGATACAATATGAGGATTTTTTATACATCATTTGTATTGCAAGAGATCTCATCTTGTAGTGTAGGTTCACTTTTGGGATATATAACATGATAATTTGATACAACCATCACAAAAGGGGGAAGTGCATCAATATCATAAATGTCTAAAGGTTCATCCTAAAAAAAATCATTATCTTTCGTCATGAAAGATAAATGAGATGCAAAAGATAAATCAAATATAGATGGATGACATTCACAAGAATTGTTTATGAAATGATTCATTGTTGTTTAATGATTGTGATCTTGGTTGATAGAATATTGAAAAATATTTTGATATGTAATAGTTCCTTTGTCTTTTAAAAAGGTGCTTGTAAGTGGAGGAAATGTTAAATCATATCGATAAATTCCATATGGAAAAGATTCATGAAGCAAGTCTTGATATAATGAAAAATGATTATTACCGCATACATGATTAAATGTTTCTTTGTTGACAGAATTATCATTATCGTTTGTATATGATCCTTCATCCTCTTTATTACAAATAACAAGTTCATTAAAATATGAAATGATTTTTGAAGTTGAATTGACCTTATTAGAAGTATTTGGATATTCGTGAAATTAGTTTCCAACAATTTATACAATATTTATTTGAATATGAACATCAATGTCAATAGTAGACTCAAGAGAATCACTCATAATATCTACTATAGCATGTATAGTTTAAAAATAATGTTCCTCAGAATCATTGTGATTATTCTGTATAGAGGGAAGAGAAAGGAGGTGAAGTAGCCATTTTGACAGATTTGTATCTTAAGGATTATCGTCCATATGCAATTTAGGACAAATTAAATTGAATCTAATAAGAAAATCTATTACAAGTCCGCCTTCTAACCTACATAATTTTTAAAGTTCAAGCATAGTTTATCATATTCATAACCTTCAAATTCATTAGGGAATTCCCTTACAAACTATTCCCATGTATGTATTCAAGAAGTTGGAAATTATTCACACCATTTCTTATCTTGGGCTTTGAAAGTGAGAGTAAAAATCCTACACATGACACATTCACAAGGCATATTATTATAAATACAATTATTAATGAATTGAGATACATTTTCAAGTGAAGAAACTTTAAAATCACCATTAAACTTCCTCTTTGATAAGATATTTACTACCTTTAATGAAGTGTTTCATGATAATCATATAGATACACACCTCCAAATAGGGATTTGTGAAGGACCCAATAAGAAAAACATGAAGATGTAAAGCTCAAAAGGGTCATCTTGTTAATCTACCCTCCTCCTTGCACTACACAATTTGATGGGAAAATATGACCAAGTCAACATGGGATAAATCACCTAGTGAATTTCACGATTAGACCCTTTTCCATTTTAGATGGTGATTTCAAATGATATATGGGTCTAGTTTCCACCTACATGATTTGATCCAAAATGGAGACCTTCTCATATGATCTCCTAAATGCAAACGCAGTCTAAGCCAATGCGAAAATAATAGAGATAAATATAATACATCTTAATCAAGAGAAGGGACAATCCCACTCTCAACCAAGAGAAAAATTGAAGGACCATATGTCACCGTAAGATAAATATGAGTCATGAAATCATAGAAGAAATTCACATGATTTGTAGCAATGAAAGCAAATGTGCATATGTAGTTATCTAATAAGAATTTAATGGATCCTTACATACACATACTTAGATTCAATTAACATTAATAAAATTCAAGATCAGATATACTATTCTATCACACAAATAATTCCCATGATGCAATAAAAATTGTAGAAAACAAATGTATTTAATCAAGATGTTAAATAGTTATCAGTGGTAACATACATATACTCTTGAAATTATTAGTCAATTCTAGTTTCAATGAAATCCACCATGAAAAGGTATTCTTCCATTTCCTTAAAATGCATATAATTAGATGAAATCAACAACAATGAAAAACCATGCATCATATAATTATTAGGAACAAAGATTCAACCAAAAAAGAACAAGCTTTGTTAAGCCATAAATCAATCATCAAACATGCAAAAAATAGCACCAAATTGAAGCTCTCGTCATGAGCTCTAAAAGTAGAAAATATTTAAAGACAGTCATGACAGTGATGATCAAGTCTAGAAAGCTTCCAATTTCCCTCAATAAAATTTCTCTATAGTAGTGTAAAAGTTCTTGTTCTATTCATAAATTGGAACTTTTCTCTCTCCTATATACCTCTATTATATAATCATATAGTTTAATTGAAAAATAGTAGTTTCTTTCATGACTACTTCATGAATAATTGTTTTATTATTTTTTAATAAGTTGGGAGATTTCATTTTAGCTCTAAATTTCAACTCACTAATCCTAAGATTCCATATGGTAATTTCCTTTAGAATGTCTATAAAAATATCATTAAAAATCATATTAAAATTAAAAAAAAAAAATTCAAAAACAAAAATTGAAACTAATTATTTGAGGAGAAACCTAATTCTCATAAATTAGCAATAAATTTAAAAAATTGAGCCAAGTTAATTTGCATTGTTGCATCCTTGATAAATAGACAGTGTTGGGATGAGATGCCAAGGACAAAAATTTTTAGAAACTCATTTTATTTCTATAGTTAAAGAAAGCAATCTTCATTTGATGAGATTTCGTAGCCCCCTTTCTCCTAAATTTGTGGGGTTATTAGCTTGCATATTGGTTGAACTCAACTTTCCTATATTGTTCTCCTTGATCTCATCTTTCCAACAAAGTATCATATGTCTATGTCACGCCTTATAGCCCATGATATGTCCCCTAGAATTTGGAGTCTTGTAATAGTTATTTAACTTGGCAGGTGTATTATAGCGAATAGTTAAATTTCAAAAAAACAAATACCCCACATGCTAGAGGTAAAATATTTTTTTTTGTGTTTATATATTTTGTGGGTTATATTTATGGTGTTTATATGTAGTGGAACCCATAGTGCACGAATGGGTGATATATACCTTGATCCAACAGGAGGTAATATAATATAATAAACATGTACATTTCAAACCTAATTTTCCAAGGAGTAGTCTATAATGCGACTTTTTGAAAGTCTTTCCGGTGGGTTTTTCCGGTCAAAATCCGGCAGCAATTTATTGGAATCGCAAGTTTGATAGCTAGTTTTTGCACAATCAAGCGTCCCAGGGGTTTTTCAGGGTGCTGAATCCAAATATGTAGTTAAAAAACCATTTTAACTGCAACAAATCAAGATTTAACCTCAATTTCTTCCGCCGGATTCCGTCTACGGAATCTCAAAAAGTCGCATTATAGACAACTCCATTTTCCAATGGATTAATACGTAATAAGCTAGGGTGGAGTACCAAGTGGAGAGTGGAATAATATGTAATAAAAGAATAAATATGATAATAGACCTTTCCCACAAAAACGATCACTAGGGAGAAATAACATATGCTAGCACCTAGACTTGCACAAACACGTGTGACAAATTAGGACTTATAATATAATTAGAATTTCATGAAACCCTTTCTGTCGTGCCTTTTCTAATTGCATTGTCCTGCCAAAAAACATAGAAAATCACTCTAGGAACACTCAGAAAATCATGGCGCTAAACCCCATTTAATGTGGTGTAAGGTGGCACTAAACTCAAGTCAATAATGTGTGCTCACACTAAAATCAAATTAATATGTAGTCATATTTAAGATAATTAAATAATATCAACGATATATATAAGCTAAGGTGTAAGATGTTTCAATAAAATAATAAAAATGCTTTGAAATCTCCGTTCATATCCATGTGAAATCATTACGGGGATAATTGAAAAAAGACCAAGGTTAATGCGGAATGAACGATAAATCATTTGTTGAAAACTAATCACAGTGTGGACTAGATGGAAGGATGTGAAAATTCCCATGTCATGACAGAAATATCATTTTCATTGACCGACGTCCCCTATCAATCATGCCAACACACCCATCATGAGACTTTCGATAAATGAAAATTGGAGATAGCAATAAACAAAAGGCATGAAGTGAAATTTCTTTTCAAAAATTCTTGTCTAACACAAAATTCGTTTCATCGATTGCACCAAGAAACCAAATGAAACTTGTTGTCTTGTAAACTTTCTTATCTAAAATCCTTTTAGACACAATACGTGGCACATGGAAAATCATCCATAGATGTTTATTTGTTCAAGATGTAGTGGCACATGCTAGTGATGTGGAAGCAGCACTTGTAACTTATTTTCCCCTTGAGTTATGTCTAGCTAATGCTTCCACGTCAGTTTGCCATGTGTCATGCCACCTCAACAATCCATTGGAAAAATGAAAAAATAAAACAACCATAACTTTTGATTTATGAGTTGAAATGAGGCAAATTTTATATCACAAAAAGTTTCTCAATGAGACAAAAATGATAGGATCATAGAAAATGAAAAATACTAAACCAAAAAATCACTCAAAATAGGAAACGAAAAGCAATCCAAAGTGATATTTTCAAAATTTATATATGCGCTTCATTTAAGAGAAAAATTAAGTGGAGTTGTTGGGGTGTTAATAGAAACTAAGTAGGAGATGCATGAGGTGACACACTATGGTTGAGACAGAGATAGATATGACCTTTTGGCTTCTTGTGTAGATCCCTATATTCATCATAGACATGAAAAAAGTTGGTTATTGGTGACCAAAATGTTACTAGAAATACATCCATCATAAGAACTAAATAAAGCAACTAAGCATGGAGAAATTTTATGATAAGTCATAGATAAATACCAAGCATCATTTCATAGGAAGAATGAACAATGTCATCGATGACGGGGAATGGAGTGATGTAAGTATTGACCTCATCATGAGGGAAATCAACTCTAGTCACAAATTTATCCATGACCCATAGTTTATTTGAAATGTCGATGGAAATATTAGTAGAAATGTTTGCAAATATCCCTCCAACTAACACATCAAGGATGGTGTCAAGAGCTTTTTCCAAATTCACATTATGCGAAAAATATAGGGTGTACAATTGTTCATTCTAGTGTCTCAAACAATGGAGAAATGAGGAATGGAGATGTGATTCTTTCCAAGATGGGTCAGAGATAATCATGGGTTCCAAGATGAATTCATCATGTGGCATCATAGAATCATGTAAGTCATGCAAATAATAATTATTGAAAACCTAGATGGGTGAGGAGTAAACATCAAGTTTGACATCATTCGAAGAAATTGATTCATAGTTAGTAGGTGCCATTTCACTTAACATGCAAATTTCATCATGACAAGGGATGATCAAAGGATCAATGGGCCCATCAAGAACATATGAAATGGAGTCAAAATAATCTTTGCATCTTGCGAAGAGTTCAAATAAGGGTGAACAATTAACATTTCTGTAGACATGCCAATGTACTGAAGACAAGGAGTGATTGAAGGAAGCATTAGTGAATCCATCAGTATCATAGGAAATAGACATGATCATTATGGAGTTAGTAGGTTGTGAAAGTTCAAGTGGAATAAAGGGATGTGCCCATAAATTAGGATTCTTTGAACATCCCTACTCCATTTCTTTCAATGAGAACAATATAACTTCTTAACAAACAATATTGGGTAATTGTTATTAAATCTCAATTCAAGCTTACAAAAGTCAAACTGGTCAATGGTGACTATCTTACCTTGATGGGGGAACATCATCGCATAGAAAACTAATGAAATGAAATTGGTCATGAAATAAAATCATTTTTTCCTCAGAACGAGGTTATAACATAACTATGTGTCTATCACCTTAATCTCAAAAAATATATTTTTGCCCCAAAATCTATAGGTAAAGCGGAAAACACCGCTCGAGGTTCCAAGGTATGTCTACCAAAATATTTTAGTGCAGCCATAACTGGAGAAAACATCAAGGAACCTAGATCTCTCCAACACCTCCACACCATGTATAGGCCATTGTCCCTTCATCCAAGACAGTCCTATGAACACGTTGTCTGAAGACAGATGATTATCTTGAAGGAAAGTTGATGTGCAAGATGGGATTTCAATAAAGAATGATTGAATGCGATGATATTGGAATTTTTGGGATTCACTCCAACAATAGTAGATAAAATTACCTTTCATTACATCCAACTACTTTGAAATACTTCAAGTGTGGACATGACAGATGAAGATTAGGGCATATCCTTGACAATACTATAGTCGTGAGTGGCCTTAAAATTAGGATTATGTAGTCTCTTTCTATGTAAACATTTAGGTAGGTAAAATAGAGTGTCCAATGATCACTTATCAAAATAAAGAAGGTCATTAGGTGGAGGGTGGGTCATCGGCTCCAAGGTAGAAGTTGCACTCTCAAAATTCTCATAATTGTCTGCTCTAGTTATGATATTTTTTTTCTCTACCGAGATATCTTGTGTAGAAGATGAGGCATTATTAGAGGTTCACTGCCATTTCCCCCTTTCTAAGGTGGCTGATCGTTAGCAGTTGTGTGTTGTTTCTGGACCAAAAAAGGATTTGTTAAGACAACATGTTGATGACAAGTAGGCTACTTTTTATGCAGCTAGCTCACACAATAGAAGGAAAGATAGATCAACAACTTCAAAATCAACCCCTTCGAGGGGGGAACCTCCTTTACATTACACAAATGAACAATTATTAGATGATAGAAATTACAAGACCTCCTTTCTATATAGGATTTTAAGGGGTCACAATATAATCAGAGCCTACATAACAATAATATTGTAAGGCAAAAACAATAACAATAGTGGGCTTCTCTAGGGCACAATAATACCAATATGGGGGCTACACATGCACAACAATATAATAAGGGCTTTGCATTAATAAAAATAAGGGGCTACACTATTAGCTGTTGGGTACTATGCTGTTCCTAAGGAATTAGCTCAGTCCATTATCATTAATCCAACAACCTAGAGTTCATCTTTCTATGACAATGATGTCATCACAATTTATGTGGGGATAGTGCTTTAAATTACAAGTGTGTATGAAAAATCATCATAAGGAAGAAACTATGAAAAGTTTCTTTGAAAAGGAGAATTCAATCTAACGAACCACTCTACAAGAATCATGGAACTACTCAACTACTTCAAGAACAAACATTAAGTTATGTTAAACCAATTATCTGACTATAATGAAAAACTTCAGTATGAATAACGCTTTCAGAAATAATCTATACTCAATCACTGATTACCTAAAATCATTGACAATAAGATTAAGAAATGGAAATTCACTGTATTGTAAAGGAATTATAGAATAATCTCACAAATCAGATCTTAAGAATTCATAACAAACCTATTATAGGAAATGTAAATCTTCACACAACTAAATTACAAGATTCAAGGATTCACATAATGGAAATTGTAAACCTCAGGAGCTATACATTGAAATTAAAATTTAAATACTTTGACTAAGAAACAACAATTGTCCATATGAAATAAATCAAAAGGTAATAATACACGAGAAGATAAGAACGTTTCCAGTGACTTGGCCCAAGGTCTTCAGAGATAACTACCTTAAGAGGAACTCGGCATAAAGATTAAATTTAGATCATTCAAGCTTTCATTAACATGAAATTGAAGTGCAAAAATGGTCTGTAAATATTCATAACAGTTTTGTTGTTCAATTTTACAGTTCACCAAGAATAATAAAAAAATCACCATTACCATTCTTTCTTACTATAGTTTAATATATATTGTTAGAGTCGGTCTTGTCAGTCCTCCGTCAAAGATAAAAACTCTTTTTGCATTTAATTTTTAGGTGTCTTGCTCCATTCACTCAGTTGCATTCCGCTAGAGGCATGCCAAATCTGATGGAAAGGGTCTTGTTAATCATTTCCCCTCATGTCTCGCACCTGCTGGCTTAGGTCTTTTTGTCAAGATTCACTAAAGTCCATGATAGTCAATGTTCGATCTTTTAATGGAAGAGAATCATTTTCAGTCATTAGGTCTAGGGATTAGTCAATTTGGTCTTCAAACATGACCAATAAAGCCATGCAAGCTAGAGGGAGGCCCTTACAAAGTTATGATTCAAATATTTTCATCATCATGTTGATAGATTACGACTCTTCTTCAAAACTCAGTTTTGAAGAAAAGTCAAATAGTGTGTAATTTGCGATAATTTCCAAAAGCGTCTCCAATTGATTTCTTCAGGTGTAGTCATGGTTTCCTTGGCCAAAAGCCATGTCATGTGACCCCTGTAAAAGTGCCAAAAAATTTCATCATTTTAGCTAAAATTTCAAAGGGAAAAGTGAAATTCAGTGTTGCTTTAAATCAATGAAAAGTGTCAAAACAAAAAATTAGCAAAATGGGTTTTTGGAGAAGCAAAAATCAAACCCATGACTCCCAATGTCCTTATAAAGGATTTTCACAAGCAAATAAAGTCATTGAGCATACCAAGGTAAAGAGAAACATAGCAAAGTAATTGGGAGAGCAAATCGTGCATTTTAGGAGTGAGTTTGGAGTCATTTTCAGGAGCACGGTGCAAACACAGAAGGGAGTGGCGCATCTAAAGATTGTCGTGCACAGAGCGTGACCTCGCAATGTAAAGTTAACATGGGCATGGTGCATATACCAAGTACGACGCACTGGGTTTGTTGTGCGGCGCACACCCACAAAGGCCAGAAATTGTGCCCAATTGCATCAAATCGACTTTGAAACCCTTCTAATTGACAGGTAGGTTCTACATCTTGCTTGCTCATCAAGTTTTTGTGAAGGTTATGGTGGTTCATCGCTATTTATAGTTGCAACAAAAAATCATAAAACCTACCACTAGAACACATCAAAGCCATTGTTGCTAGGGTCACAAACTTGTGTGTTGAAGTCAAGGCTCCTCTTTCTCCTCTCATTTTTCCCCTCCTTTCCATTCTTCCCTATCCCCCCTTATCCCATTTTTCCCCATTTTTCCCTTCCCTAAACATTGCTAAATCCCTATTCCCTATCCCTTCACTCATTGGTCAATGTAAACCCCGAAACCCTACCCTATAAAATCCACAAATCCTCCTACATATCCCTGAACAAAATTTCCCCCCATAACCCATATTCCCATCAGATTATTCCCCTCCTAACACACCCTTTTTTCATTGTTCCCCTTGGTGGCAAATATCACAACAACAACAAGTTTCATACCATCATCAAAGGGCAGTCCAAACACAGTACCCATATAGCAGTCATGGCATATGTGCATTCATCAGAGTATGAGATGGAGACCTAGAGTGATTCATCCTCAGAAGAACAGGCTCCTAGGAGACGTCACAAAAGTGGCAAACATTTTAGGGATGAGCCAACCACCCTCACCAAACTGCAGGCCTGCCCTCTTGCTATGTCATGTTTCCAACATCTGTCATGTTTTGAGTTTTGTCAAATGTTGGCTAATGTTTGAGTTCATCATGAGTTAGCTAGTCTTTTTGTGCTTCACCTACATGGAGATCACTCTATCTTGGTTGGGGTCACCTTCAAACTGACACCTGAAACTGTCTCGTTAGCAACTGGCATATCGATTGTTGGAGAACAGTGGCATAAGAAACAAAAGGTGGATTGGTAGCATTATGAGCCTTACATTAAGGCCAGTTTCTTGGGGCAGCTCCAAAGAATCTTTTCATTCAAATATTTGAAAGATGAATATGCTCCACTCATGAAGTTGATCATGAAGTATTTCAGCTGTGAGGGGAGGTTCTCTCATCTATATGGCTATCATATTAGATTGCTCATGCACTTTACCAGGGCACGGATGATGAACATCCCATATTTCATTTGCAGTAACATAGAGAGGATGAACACCTTTATGCAGCACAAAACCCCTCAGCAGCAACTTAACAGTGTTTATCATTTTTCTCTTATTAAGATTTTGGTGGATCACTAGCTCGGATTGCAGGGCATTGCTTGGGAGGACTTCATCTCCCGTGACCACTTCAACACTTCACAGGTATTATCAGAGGTTGAACATGAGATAGGTGGTCCTTCTCATCAGTATGAGCACCATGAGACCACTACTATGCCAATATTTATCACCTATCAGAGAGGCAGTAGGCATTTATTTGTAGCACCAAAGCGAGTGTTATCTCCACCTGGGGTGGAATGGGCCTCACTTCCGACATCAATAACATAGGTACAGGACAAGGGCAAGAGGCCCATGCATGACGTGGGGTCATCAGGTGAACAAGAGGCCGACTTCATCCTCATTCACGATGATGATGAAGATTTCCGACACATAGGAAATAGTTAAGTTCAACTTGGTCTAGTATAGAGTTAGGTAAAGTGTGTTTCTTTACCGTTGTACATTTTGTAACTTACAATCCGACGGTCACGATATGTAGTGATCCGACGGTTCATTCTCTCCTCTATATTACTGACACTTGATCCATGGCTTGACACCCGATTGGTCCATGAATTCTATTTAAAGCGCATGGAGGGTCATTTGTAGGTTAACCGTGCATGAGAGAAGCTTATGTAAATTTTCATTCTTTATTAATAAATTGCCTGTAGTAGCCACCTTGGCGCAGGCCGTGGACTGTTTTCCCTCTCTG
>APFE030994930.1:2949-21804 GCA_000404065.3 Pinus taeda | reverse complement strand
TAAAAAACTTTGTTAATAAAAAAGAAATGATATACAAATTTATTTTCATATTTTATTTCAAATGAGTAGATCTCACGTAAAAACACCTAAATATGTAAACAACATGTAAGTGTAAATGTAAATCTAAATATAAATGAAAATATAATTTTTAACATTTTTAATAATTTTAGCATGTCAGCTCTAATGAAATAACACGTCTCTTCCTAAATATATAAATTTAACAGAAAACCAAAGTGTCCAATTGTATTTCTGAGAAAACATTTAAGTGAAAGTGAGAAGAGTGAAATTGTATTTGTAAGAAAGGATTTCAGGAGCTGTGCGAAGTGGAAGAAATATTTTTTGGAAAGGATTTAAGTGTGAGAACAAACCATGTTTGACTTCGATTTTTTGGATTAAAATTTTCTGCATTTTTGCTTTTACCTTTTTCATCTGCTTTGAGTCTGTGGATCCTATTCTGTGTAATGAATCATTGTTACCACTAGAATAAATATATATATGAATCTCTACAATTCCGAATTCAAAGCAGAATTCTTCAAATTGGTATAGAAAATAGAAATAAATTAAACAATTGGTTACACACAATTGACCTGTGCAGAAACGTAACTGAAACATCAAAATAGTTACTGTAAGTCTTATCCATAGCTCTGAATAATCAATCCCGCCCAACACTGATGATTGGTATGATAAGCAATCGAAATAAGTCTCGCTCAAATTATTCACTCGCTTAAATATGGTTGAATATATTTTATATTTTCTATTAAAATAGGATTGAATTTTAAAAGAAAATATCGGTTAAATATATTTTTCTATTTTCTATTAAAATAGGATCAAATTTTATGAAATCTACCATATTTAACATATGGTTTATTTATTTGCCCAACTTGACGATTCCGACGGGTGAATTCGAATCTCGGACAACCTTTTAGTCAGTTTAAATTTATTTATATTTCGAAAAATTCATTAAAAAAACACCATTTCATCGAATATCAAATTCTGACTTTAAGAAAATCAAGAATTAGACTATACTATATTACTGGACTCAGAGTCCAATTTCCAGACCAATGGACCATGGAACCATGAATGATAACTAACTTAAATTTTTGTTGGCACTAATTATTTGCCAACTTGACCAATCCGACGATCTTGACCCACCTTTTAGTTGGTTTAAATTTATTTATATTTTGAAAAACACGTTTAAAAAAAAACACCATTTGACCTAATATCGAATTCTGGCTTTAAGAAAATCAAGAGTTAGACAATACTAGATTAAAAACAGGGTCGAAGCACAAAAAAGTTCCACCGAGATTTCAACTCGGGTTACTAGATTTAGACTTAAATTTCCTGACCACTAGACTATGGAACTGTGAATGATAACACAGTGGACTTAATAGTATTTCAACAAAATAGTAAAAACGAAGTCTTTAGGAATTTTGCCCGGGTAACTTAGATTTGTATAATTTTCAAGACATGTCTTCGTACAATTTTCAAGACATGTCTTACCTATCTAAAAGAAAAATTCGGAAACATAAAATTAGAGATGTCTTATCACCTAATGTCCAATAATAACAATATCTATATAGACCAGTCAAAATCCTTTAGAGTAGAGCATAAGATAGGGTTAAATATAAAAGGTATGCTAATTTATAGAATCATTTAAGAAGTTATTGCCATTCTATTTAACTTTAACAATAGGTTAACTTTAACAATACTTTAACTTTAAGATAACTTTAAGAATGATGAAAGGGCAATACAAGTAATAATTCATTTATTTACAATGAATCACTTACTTATATGTATATAGTTTAGTTATAGTTATGATTAATTATGTATTGAAATATTCATTTAAGTAAGATTTAACTAAGCAAATTATAATTTATTCATAGATCTTATAAGTAAATATCCTAAGTTTATGGATCTTATGTTTATTCTAATTTTTTTTAAAAGTATATTGCTTATTTCTTATCCTTTTTCCATTGACTTTATATATTTAAAAATTTAAAGTTCAATTTTTACACATGTTTTTAATATATAATTAGACATGAAGGGAAATAAAGTTCACATATAATTTTTGTTCACATTTTCAAAATATAGTTAAAGATAAAGGAAAAGTTTTTCCATATAATATGTGATTAAGGTGTATTGATGGGACATATAAGAAAGAGGAGGAATTGCTAATTTAATCCTTAAGGATGAATCCTCTACTTATCATTTCCTTAAATTAATCCTTAATATTGAGGACGAATCATTAATATTTAGTGATAAAGAGCATTACTTTAATTCAAACATTTCTAAACTCATTTTTCAGTGAAAGCATTTATTTCAGTGTTGATATATAAGTACACTACATGCATTGATTTATGTGTAAATGTTAGTTTTAAACCTATCTTAATAAATGCATTGATGCATTTATTTTAGTGTCTATTTAAAGTAATTATTGATTGTTGACAAGATGGATTGATTTTTGTGTTGCAGTCACTGACATAACCATGTCATCTCGTAATAACCACAAGGATGATCTATTTATTGAGAGTATAAGAAGGCAAAGACGTGAACGTGTTAGACAAAAAAAAGAAGAAGAAATAGAGAATTCAAAAGAAATATGTGGCAAAGAAAGAGAAGATAGAAGAGAGAAAAAAAGTGAAGAATAAAAATCGAATTGAGAAGCATATCAAAAGGAATATCAATGAGAAAATAAATGATCACATCAAATGACAACATAAGAGTATGAAGAAAAGAGGGTGAATAGAGAAAATCAAGTAGCATATCAAAGAGCATATAGACAAAGAAATACACAACAAAAAAGAGAAGAAGAAAATGCACATCAAATGACAACATAAGAGTTTGAAGAACAAAGGGTGAGTAGAGGAAATCAAGAATCATATCAAAGAGTGTATAGACAAAGACATGAACAAAAAAAATTAGAGGAAGAAAATGTACATCAAATGACAACAAAAGATTCTGAAAAACATTGGGTGAATAGAGAAAATCGAGTAACATATCAAAGAGAATATAGACAAAGAAAGGAACAACAAAAAAGAGAAGAAGAAAATGCACAACAAAGAGGAGATGGACAAGAAAAGGTGAAAAAAATGACATTTGAATAGCATGAAGAATAAATGAAACAAAAAGCTAAACAATAATATCAACCTATAATTCTTGATGGTATGCAATACCAACAAAGAAAGGCACAAAAAATCGCAACTAGAGAGTCTAAAGAACATAGGGTGAATAACGAAAATTGAGTAGCAAATGAAGATAATATCAAAGAGCATATAGACAAAGAAAGGCACAACAAAAAAGAGAATAAGAAAATGCACAATAAAGAAGATATGAACAAGAAAAGGTGAAGAAAATGACATCTAAAGAGTATGAAGAACAAAGGAAACAAAAATCTGAACAAGAAAATCAACCTATAATTCTTGATGATATGCAATACAACAAATAAAGGCACAAAAAATCACAACTGAAGAGTCTGAAGAGCAAAGGGTGAATAGAGAAAGTTGAGTAGCATATCAAAGATACTATCAAAGAAAATATAGACAAAGAAAGGAAAAACAAAAAAAAATAAGAAGAAAATGCATAATGAAGAAGAGATGGACAAGAAAAACTGAAGGAAATGACATCTGAAGAGCATGAAGAACAAAGGAAACAGAATTTTGAACAAGAATATCAACCTATAATTCTTGATGATATGTAATATCAAAAAAGAAAGGCACGTCAAATATCAACTGAAGGGTATGAAGAACAGAGGGTGAATAGATAAAATCAAGCATCACATAAAAAAGAATATCAAAGCGCATACAGACAAAGAAAGGCACAAAAAAAATAAGAATAAAATGCACAATGAAGAAGAGAGGGACAAGAAAAAGTGAAGGAAATAACATTTAAAGAGCATGAAGAATAAAGAAACAAAAATATGAATAAGAAGACCAACCTATAATTCTTGATGATATGCAATATCAACAAAGAAAGGCATAACAAATCACAACTGAAGAGTATAAAGAACAAAGGGTGAATAGAGAAAATCAAGGAACATATCAAAGAGAATATGATAGAACATATAGACAAAGAAAGGAACAAGAAAAATAAGAAGAATAAAATGCACAACGAAGAAGATATGGACAAGATACAACTATAATTCTTGCTAATATGCATACCGTGCATCAAAATTTTTGTGATAGGATTGATTGATTGGTTGAAAATCATATGTGCCATGTGTGTGAAAAGTCATATCCTGGAATTCAAGTAATTAATAAAAATACAGGTCCAATGTGTATTAGATGTAACCGAGAAGGAACTGATAAGAGATTTTCAACTGATAATCATATGAATCTAGGAAGACAGTCTAAAGTTCTTACAGAACTAACTCAAGTTGAAGAGATGTTGATAGCATGGGCAAGTCCAATTTGTCAGGTTATGTATTTGATAGGTGGAAAATATAAATATAGAGGAAACACCATTAGTTTTCCACAAGAGGTTCCCCATCTTGCCGTGAAATTACCTAGACATATTAAATACTCGGATTTGATTATTGCGGTGTGCAAAAAAGGTGGAAAAGAATCAAATTATGATTTTACTGTTAGAAACGATATTGTATCGCGTGCATTATATTATAAGATTAAGAATGATCCATCTTATTTTGGAGTTCAAGTTGATAACAATGCACTTAGATAATTTCCAAGTTGCACAGATGTTTCACATATGATTAATGTTGTTACTTTGGAAAATATAGATATTGACACTGAATTTTCAATGTTCGAAGGACTTCGAGGGAATGATGATGAATTAGATGGGTTACACACATCTTATTTTGCAGAAAATATTCCTAATGCATGATGAGAGACTGATATTATTTGAGATTGGGCAAAGAATCCTAATGGAAAGGAACATAACCCTAATGTAGAAGAAGTACTTAGTTGGCCTAGCATTGGTTCGTGTCCAATTAATGAATATAACACGGTGGGATAATTTAATATGGAATTTCGAGCATTGTTCTCGAACGATGAAGAAGATTGGTTGCAAGCATGAAAGAAAAATGTTCATCATAATGAGATTGCAAAACATCTTCACCAATATCATGACAACAGGTTTGAAAGGAACCCACGATTCAGATACTTTTTACTCAATACCATCATGAGACATCATGCTCAATATTCCTTTGCAGTTTTTCTAAAAATGAATTTGACATATCTACCAAAAACAATAGAGGATTTATGAGAACGTCTACAAAATCTTCCAGAATCATGATCTGGAGAAATATTAATGCAATTTGGAACTATATTGAGAGGTACACGTGCATATTGGACTAAGTGTCATGTTGAGCTATCTGACTTGGTTCAACAGATTAGGTGTCCCACACTATTCTTTACATTAAGTGAAGAAGATATGAAAATGGTAAGATTTACATAAATTAATGTTGGGAACATGTCCTACAAATATAAAAAAAGGAAGAAAATGGAGATGTCAACATGTAATTGACAATCCTCATATTGTAGCATATTATATGCACCTAAGGCATACAATGTTTTGAGATAACAAATTTAAGCATTTTCATCATGCTACAGATTATTGCTATCACTATGAGTGACAACATCACAAATCTTCACATGTACATGGATTTCTTTGTTTAAAATATTCTCCTAACATGGACACATTGAACTGGTATGATCCTACACAGGTTAAAATTGTTAAAGAATATTTTGATGGATGTGTACAGGCAATGAATCCACGCAATCGACATCAAAGAAATATTTAGTTTAGACTTACTGTTGATGATCATCATTTCATAAAGGACACACAACAAATATTTCAAGCTTATCCTTTGCTTGATTATGAAGAACTTCTTAATTGTGTTGAGCATCACATCACATGCAATGAAAGATCTTACCTCTGAAAGAAAGTGAGAAGATTGGTATGTCGATATAAGGCACCATGGGATCTATGTGATGAGTCAAAAATCTATGTTGATGAGAATGGAGAAAAGAAATATGAAAGAAGAAGAAATGATCATAGATTGAATACACACAATCATGAAATGTTGATGATGTGGAGAGCTAATATAGATTAGCAACCTATTCTTTCAAAGTGCATCTTCATTAATTAAATAGAAAAATATGTTGTAAAATCTAAAAATGGATTTGAAACATTCCATCATATGTTGATGTGTGTATCTTCTATTCAAAATCCAAATGAACCCACAACTCATGTATACAAGAGTTTTTTGTGTGAAACAATTGTTGACAGAGATATCGATGCATAAAAGACATGTCATTTGCTTCTTGAGATCGCTCTTTCTGAATTTAATCATCGATTTGTGGTTCTAAATTTTGGTATGAAGGTTTTTAAACAAGTATAGGTTGATGCATATGCTACCGACAATGATAATTCCCATATTGATGCATATACCAAGAGACTTGTTGATATTGAGCACCTTCCATCAAAAGATGTCGCTAAATCATGGTCATATGATAAACATTGACATGGGAAAAAATGGTTACAATGGAAGATTGCAGTTATTGTACGTCTGTTCCATCGATTTACCTCAATTCTGAATTGAGAAGATGACACGTTTTGTGAATTTTGTTGGTTTGAGTTGTTATTATACAAGACCTTTCATGATTTTCACAAAGATATTGGTGAGATAGATGATGATATTATGCATAACTGGGAAAACTTTCAATACCAACCATGGCATGTTGATTGCAATCCATTGCCTCCAATTGATCTAGTTGAATCTAAAGAAGATGGTGTTCAAAATACACATGTTGATTTTAAAGAGGATGAGTAGGATATTCTTTGTGGATTGTATAAGAATAAATATATAAATTACAATGAGTTTGAGATGTTTGGACATAGAGATCGCGATCGTGCATATAATTGGAATAATTTTCTTTTTGATGAATTCACCTATAATCTGCTATTCATTTCATATCTAAAATGCAAAATTTGAATTCACTTTGCACTAACCACCATAGAAACTCTTACTCCTTTGAAATTTTTAGCGCTAAGCAAAGAAAAACATTTAATATTATCCATGACCATTCTAAATCAGAGGATGGCTAAATACTCATGCTAATCCAAGGAATTGCAAGCACAAGAAAATCTTATTTGATTGGAGCCATTTAAAAAGCATTTGAAACTGAGTCCTTTCTTGGGAAGAGTCCATTACTACTTAGGGGTTGCAACTTTCAACATTTCTGCAAAAACAATTCATTATGCACTTAAAATTCCAATCAAAGACATAAAACCACTGAAACAACAAAGTTTACTTACATTCCAAGAAGAGATGAAGCATGTGAAATATATTTTCATAGATGAAATGAGTTTTATTAATTTTTTTTTGTTAAAGATTGATTCAAGACTTTGACATATTTTCCCAGAAAAAAGAATTTTTTTTTTTTTTTTGTGGGAGGTCAATTATATTGGTCGGTGATTTGGACAACTACCACCTGTTATCGGATAAACCTATATATACATGTATTGCTTGTTGCAAAGAATTATGGAAATCATTCACTCTTGATACTACGTTTCAACAAGATGTACAAAGCAATCAACAAATAAATTTTCGCAATTTGTTGTTGAATGTAAGGGATGCAACATCAACTATGGAACACTGGAAACTACTCATGACTCATATAAATACACACTTGGATACTTCCATAATAAAGTTATTTGATTAGGAAATATATTTTTGTTTGCGAAAAATGATGATGTACAAAATCATAATAAGTTTTTTTTAAGAAACCTAAATTGTCCCATTGCAGTGAGCATTGCTACAAAAAAAAACATAAAATACATGGAAATAGATGAGGAAGAAATGGAATTTGAGTCACTTATTGCAGTTGGAGCTTGAGTGATGCTTACATCAAACATTTGGACTCATGCAAGACTCATAAATAGTGCTCTTGGAATTGTAGAAAAAATTGTGTATAACCCTAGAGTTTAAGCCCCAGAACTGCCCACATATGTTTTAGTGAGATTTGATAAATACATGGGAGTGCCATGGGATGAATCATCCCTTCAAACAGTTCCAATTACACCCTTTGAAAGAGGTAGTTGAAAACAACTTCCGTTGAAACTTTCTTGGGGCTCTATAATACATAAATCACAAGGATTAACTTTGGAGAAAGCTATTATTAATATCGGGAAGCAAGAGCGACAAGGTATAAGATTTATTATGATATATCGAGTTAAAGATTTCAGTGGTCTACACTTTGAACCTCCCTTTTAATATGAATGATATGAATTTATGGCAAAGTAACAAGGGTGGAAATAAGAAAAGCAAAAGAAGAGAGATTGAGACTCATCACATTGTAAAATATTTAAAATTTAAAATTTAATAATGTGTTCTTATTATTCACATTTTCTATCATTCAACACTATTACATTGTCACTTGACATCTAAATTTTTTATTTCATCATTAAAATTAGTAACAATATTTATCATCTCAGCAAAATGAGGTAACTAAGCAAATTTAAAATTAAAATGACCAGTTTAATTTGAGACATATTTAACATATTTAAAATGATTATTTAATGTTATATGAATTTACGTATTATTGACAAAATTAATCATTTTTTCTTTAATTTTTCCTTGGCCACACACGATTGAAACCAACCTAGATCCATATTAACTTCGGATCTATCAAGCACCAAGAGGGATCAAATCTCTCGAGGTGCAAACTTTTCCTCAAGTTTTGCACTCAAAAAAGAGGTCTTCACCTCGAGAAATTTGATGCATATACCAAGAGACTTGCTGATATTGAGTACCTTCCATTAATAGATGTTGCTAAATCATAGTCATATGATAAACGTTGATGTGGGAAAAAATGGTTACAATGGAAGATTACAGTTATTGTACGTGTATTCTATCGATTTACCTCAATTCTGAATTGAGAAGATGACACATTTTTTGAATTTTTTTGGTCTAAGTTGTTATTATACAAGACCTTTCATGATTTCATAAAGATATTGGTGAGACAAATGATGATATTATGCATAACTGGGAAACCTTTCAATACCAACCATGGCATGTTGATCGCAAGCCATTGCCTCCAATTGATCCAGTTGAATCTAAAGAAGATGGTGTTCAAAATACACCTGTTGATTTTATAGAGAATAAGTAGGAGATTCTTTGTGGATTGTATAAGAATAAATATATAAATTACAATGAGTTTGAGATGTTGGGACATAGAGATCACGATCATGCATATAATTGGAATAAAATTTTTGTTGATAAATTCACCTATAATCATGCTATTCATTTCATATCTGAAATGCAAAAGTTGAATTCACTTTGCACTAACCACCATGGAAACTCTTACTCCTTTGAAAGTCGTGGTGCTAAGCAAAGAAAAACGTTTGATATTATCCATGACCATTCTAAATCAGAGGATGGCTAAATACTCATGCTAATCCAAGGAATTGCAAGCACAAGAAAATCTTATTTGATTGGAGCCATTTAAAAAGCATTTGAAACTAAGTCCTTTCTTGGGAAGAGTCCATTACTACTTTTAACTCCTATAGGGGTTGCAACTTTCAACATTTCTGCAAAAACAATTCATTCTGCACTTAAAATTCTAATCAAAGACATAAAACCATTGAAACAACAAAGTTTACTTAAATTCCAAGAAGAAATGAAGCATGTGAAATATATTTCAATAGATGAAATGAGTTTTATTCGATTTTTTTTTGTTTGTTAAAGATTGATTCAACACTTTGACATACTTTCCTAGAAAAAGAAAAAGTTTTTTTTTGGTGGGAGGTCAATTATATTGGTCGGTGATTTGGGACAGCTGCCACCTATTATGGATAAACTTGTATATACGTGTACTAGTTGTGCAAAAGAATTATGGAACTCATTCACAATGGTTGTGACTCTTGATACTATGTTTCGAGAAGATGTACAAAGCAATCAACAAATAAATTTTCGCAATTTGTTGATGAATGTAAGGGATGCAACATCAACTATGGAACATTGGAAACTACTCATGACTCATATAAATACACACTTGGATGCTTCCATAATAAAGTCATTTGATAAGGAAATACATTTTTGTTTGCGAAAAATGATGGTGTACACAATCATAATAAATTTTTTTTAAGAAACCTAAATTGTCCCATTGCAGCAAGCATTGCTACAAAAGGAAACATAAAATACATGGAAATAGATGAGGAAGAAATGGAATTTGAGTTACTTATTGCAGTTGGAGCTTGAGTGATGCTTACATCAAACATTTGGACTCATGCAAGACTCGTAAATAGTGCTCTTGGAATTGTAAAAAAAATTGTGTATAACCCTAGAGTTTAAGCCCCAGAACCACCCACATATGTTTTAGTGAGATTTGATAAATACATGGGAGTGCCATGCGATGAATCATCCCCTCAAACATTTCTAGTTACACCCTTTGAAAGAGGTAATAGAAAACAACTTCCGTTGAAACTTTCTTAGGGCTTTACAATACATAAATCACAAGGATTAACTTTGGAGAAAGCTATTATTAATATCGGGAAGCAAGAGCAACAAGGTATGAGATTTATTGTGATATATCGAGTTAAAGATTTGAATGGTCTACGCTTTCAACCTCCCTTTTAATATGAATGCTATGAAAATATGGCAAAGTAACAGGGGTGGAAATTAGAAGAGTAGAAGTAGAGAGATTGAGACTCATCATGTTGTAAAATATTTAAAATTAGAAATATAATAATGTATTCTTATTATTCACATTTTCTATCATTCAACACTATTACAATGTCACTTTACATCTAAATTTTTTATTTCATCATTAAAATTATTAACAATATTTATCATCTCAGCAAAATGAGGTAACTAAGCAAATTTAAAATTAAAATGACCAGTTTACTCTGAGACATATTTAACATATTTAAAATGATTATTTAATATTATATGAATTTACATATTATTGATAAAATTAATCGTATTTTCTTTAATTTTTCCTTGGCCGCACACGACCGAAACCAACCTAGATCCATATTAACTCTGGATCTATCAAGCACCGAGAGGGATCAAATCTCTCGAGGTGCAAACCTTTCCTCAAGTTTTGCACTCAAAAAAGAGGTCTTCACCTTGACAAATTTGATCCCTCTAACCCTTGATAGATCCGAAATTAAAATAAATTTAGCCTCATTTTATATCCATTATTTACAAAAATGAGATATTTAATGGCTAATCTCCTTCTAAATTAAGAGTTTCATCTCTTTTCAAGTGAGATTTTATCTTTTTAAAAATCAATTTAAAGACTTACACTATTAAATTTAGATTTTTTCTTTTATTATATATCTTTTATATTCATAGGAAATATTTTACCATAGTATTTAATGGCTATTTATTATTGGCCATTTTCCCTTCTTTGTTTTTTCAAGGTGTATAAGAACTCACCTTTAGACTTTGTAACTGTTAATTAAAGGACAAGGTTGATTATGATATTTTTCAAGTGAATGTTTTAATTCTATGTTCATGAAATTTGTAAAGGAAAAAACATTGTTTATATAAATATATATTTGTAAAGGAAAAAACATTGTTTATATAAATATATATTTATAGGCATGTGGCTATTTTTGGTTAAATTAAATTAAATTTGTATGTTTTATTAGTTCTTTTTAATATATGGATGGTATTATTTGTGGTTACGTTTACCATAACTATGATTCGTCATTTTTTTTTAGGTTTACAAGTACGTGAATTATTTTATTAAAAAATACATCGATTGGATGATAGTTTGTTTTCTATTTTAATCTATTAGAAAAGTAAAAAAATACATTTTTCATTAAAATAAATAATAAGAAAATTATGTTATTTAAATTTGTTTTTTATTATAGATTTAAAAATTATTCTTTTAAAAATAATTTTCCTCCAAAATGAATAAAAATATTTCATTATTAAAAAATAAAAATTCACGTTTTCTATAATCCTAAGACTCTATAGACATCGACATATGGATAATTAAAATTTAGATTATATCAAGGGAAAAAACAAAAAGCTATTTTTATATAAGTTTGGAAAGGTGTTAAAAATACCATATTATATGGAAACTAATAAAAATTACTTTCAAATATACATAAATACTTTCTTTTTCAATATTATTTTTATTTTTACAACAAAAAAATGCGGATAAAATTGGGATAAAAGTAAAATATAAATATAAATTTAATAAAGGTAAATTATTGGGTTGATAGGCTTTTTTTTAATCAATTAGTTATCTACACTTCTATTTTCTAATTGACATGTAGCACACTCTCATCTAATTGACATGTGGCAAATAATTTTGTTTTTAATGGAAATGAGGATTGGAAAACAACTCTCGTCGTTAGTTTTTCATAACAAATGTACAACACTTTTGCGGAGGGAGAACCACAACAATAAGCTTCTCCCCCTTTTGGTAGTTGCTCTGATTGCTGCTATTGAAGTGAAACGACCCCATTCTCTTGGCAGTTGCTTTGATTGTTGCTACTGAAGTGAAATGACCCCGTTCTCTGGATGCAGTGGCAATTTCAATCGTCGGTGGTGCCATGATCATATCGAGTGGCATGATGAAGTAAAAAAAGGCCAAAGAATTGGGTTGTGTGTTCACTTCTCAGTGGATATAATAATGACTCCACCACCATATCAACCGGTCTCAAGTTCGAGCCCATTCAACAAACCGCTCAATCAACCACTCTGGCATTTAATGTAATGGATAGCAAGGAATTAACTACAATTATTCTTCTTCTGAATATGAAGATGCAAAGATTGAAGAAACTAAAACGGAATTGAAGCCAGAAACACCACCATTGTGGTTCTTTGTTTGGTGAGCTCTAGATTCATCTTAGTGTAGAGCTCCATTTTACATCTATTTGGCAAGTTCTAGATTCATCTTAGTGAAGAGCTCCATTTTATCAACTTCAATTCCACTATAAACCTCCAAAAATCCCACCAAAGCGTCCATTAGAGCTTGAATGGGGTTATTTTAGTTGCACTAGTCGGTCTCTAACTATTAGCGGCCCACTGATCAAAGTCAAGCCCTTTGGACGACTTTCGCCACTTACAATTTTGTGGCGCCAATAATACCAATCCGTTCTCATAACATACAACATTCAACAGAACATCACAAAGCCCATCCACACCCTCGAGCAAAACCTTTCCCTTGTCTTCCAAGGTGATAAACTCGAAACGTTTATTATTATATTCATTACTGCTGCCATGGATATTGTTCCTGTTATTCATAAAACTATGGTGATTGTTGTGGTTAGTGTCTAAGGTGTCCTCGAGATCCAACGAATCCATGAACTCAAATGAGTGGCCGTCCAAGATAGAATTGCTCATTTGCGCTCTCCAACAAAGCCTTGCCCTTGTCTCCCAAAGTGACAAGCTCATTATTATGAAGTTTATTACTGTTGCAATGTTGAAACTTGGTGGGCCTCATGCAAGGTAGGCCATTACATGAGGTCCAGATGCACGTTATTTATTTTAAATGATACACTTACAATTCTAGACCAAGTTGGTGGAGATCGATAGGAAGGAGGTCAAGTTTCAAATTTGGGACACCACAACCCAGGAGAGAGGTTCTAGGTAATCACATCGTTTTACTACATGGGAACAATCTAGTTCTTTTCTCTCTCTTTTATGGGACTGAGCTTCTTACATTTTTTTTTTTTTTTTTAATAGCACTATAAATATAAGACTAATATAAATGTTACAACACTTTTATTATGTCTTCTTTTTCTATATCTAAATTTCACTAGTAGAATTTCACCAGCAGGAGGCAGAGTCAGGTCACGTTTTTTGGTGATTTGGAGAGTGCACCACGTCAGAGCAAAATTATGAGCAAGTTAATCATAAATATTATAAATTCATGAATACCCAGAGTGTACCTACCAAGCCATGGTGAGACTCGTGCAATCATAGATAACTAATAGCCAAAATTGGAGCAGTAAGCTTTTCCAGCTAAGAATCCAATGTGATGTCGAAGGTGTTTTATTTAATTACAACAAAATTCAGAGAAGAAATTCGGACATAGGCATGTCATCATCAAATGACAAGTTGAGTCCAGAGCTCTGTTATGATATTTTGGAGTGTTGTATCTTAGACCATTCCATTCTCCCTTTAGAAAACGTCATGTGATAGGTACCCAAATCTGTCATTGAACATTAAAAATAATAACATTTTCATGTTCTTTTTAAAGAGAAATTTTTTATGCATTCCAAATAGACATTACAAAATAGCACTTCATATTTATCCTCCTTATCTTTTATCCATTGTATTATGCTTTTGTGTCACTGCAATAATTGTAGATTATAGCTACAAAGCTCTTCGGCAGAAATTTTGGGATTTACTCGATCTCTTACTACACAAACTTCTTCATGAACTAAAACCAAACATCTCAACCTTTAATTTAGAAAAAAACAAACTTCACATAACTAGACTAGAATATCTAGACATCTACCATCAACATATTTCCATTATAAGATAACATTTACTCAACTTTGCTATGCCTTGGAGGCGAGTTTGAAGGGTGTAAAAACCCTTACATGCCATGAAGCTCAGGCCAATGAAGACTTCACAGTGGTCATGGCCCTTCCTAGTAAACATATTGCTAAGTTTGTTGTGGAATGTATAAGTTTAACATGTTTCTAAATTCACTGTGGGATGTATAATTTTCTTGCTCATCCTCCTCCCCCTTCACTCAATTGTGTGAGTGTGGTTTAAAGTCAAATATACCCATTATTTGCATCTTGGAATTTCTTTTGAAATAAAAGTCTCTCTCCTTTCAGCAGGCATGGGATGGTGAGTTAACTAGGTGCACAGTTTAAGCATCACACTAGAGCATCTAACTACAGAGACCAACATCAATAAATCTATATTGAAGAAAAAACAAAAAATTGGAAGCCACACCGTTAGGTAACAATAGCCTAGAAATTTGTCCTACTTCACAGGGGATGTTCAAGAAAGGCTTCTAAATCCATCAGAATCTTAGAACTATAAAACTAGGCAGAAGCAAATAACCAAATTCTCTAACTCACCAAAGGTCTACTATGAAGTTTTCTTGCAAATACAAAGTAGATGTGTTAGAATACCGATGATGGGTGGAGTAATTGTATTAATGTTCTTCCTTCCCATTCATCAAACGAACAAAGTATTGTTGGTTAAGAATATAAGAATTTCTTTTAATCTATTAACATGGCCATTTCATCTACCAATTTTACTAGCTTGTGACACCTCTTCACTTGTTTAATAGCTCTAGCTTTATTCCTGTGATATCTGTTGTTACCAATATGATTTCCACAAACTCCATTTTCATAACCATAGTTTGCGAGCAAGTTCCATGTGGGTGAGTTCAAATTTAAAACTAGAATAGCCCCCATAAATGTCCCCATAAATGTGATCTCCTCCCCTACTTACCTTTCATTATGCAAATAAAAAGAGGAGAAATATGTACTCTTCTTTGTCCAATCTTCTTACTCTCACCTATACATCTGCCCTTATACAACTTAAAAGTTAATTCACCGAAAAGATACATCGAACGAACATACTTAAAAACCATAGAGAGAGGATCCAAATTTGGTTAGTGATATCATGAAAAAAGGAAACATTTTTTATGCATTTGATTTGGATACGTCACTGATTTCTTTTTCTTTTATTTTCTGATTTTACTAGTGGTAAGTATCTTGTGTCACACCGAGTGTGGATGTTGAGATGGAATGGTATAAAAATGATTCAAAAATTTATAAATGAGTTTTTAATGAATTATTATTGTATTTTATATATTAATGGGAAATGATAAAATTTTAGATGATATTGGTAATATGGTGAATTAATAAACAAAATAGTTTATTTGGTAAATTTCTTTTTAATATTTTTTTTTTTATAGTAAATTCAAATTTCTTTTTTTTTCCAAATTTAAAAATGATATGAAATCATTTTAAAATACTATAAATTATTTTCAAACTGAATTTATCTTGGAAAACATCTTCTTTATCATTGTATTAATCTAGGTGTAAATTTGTATGAAAATCTAGGAATGAGGTTTAAAGGAATAAGAGTATGAGATGAAAACCAAGGAAATAGTAGTTTCATAAAGTACGAGGAAGGAAGTGGTAAATATGGGAATATGGTGAGCTTACTTTAAAATTTAGAAAGGATTTATACAAGATTGTTGGAATTGTGAATGGAGTCACTTCAATTAAAATAGCGGTTTAGAAATTATTTATAATATCAAATTTTGCAAAATTGTAAATTTTTGTTAATAAAATTAGGTATTTTCATTGCCAGACTCTATCAAGTTACTATTGGAAAGAGACATTTAATTGCAGAAGGACATGTTTAGCACACATAGTCTTTTTAGCAAACATGAGAACAAATGAGAAGTAAAAAGGTTAAGATACGATGAGTTAGTAATTATGTTTGAAGCAAAAGATGCACGACATGAGAATTTAGAAGTAGGGTGCCTCTTTGAAATATGTGAAAGAGAATGAGAAACCAGAGAGGGGAAAAACAAAAATAACAAGAATATCAGAGGGGGAAGCAGAGGAGTGCGGTGGCAGGAAGTCAAAGACCAATAGAAAAAGTGATGATGAGGCTTCAAAAAAAAAAATCTAACATAGAAGTAGCACGTATTAAGAGAAAATAAAAGAAAAAGAAGTCTCATGAGAGGAAGAGGATGGCTTATCTGGGCAATAAAAGAGAAATAAGACATCATAGAGATGAAGAAACAAAAACATGATTGGAGAGGATTTAGATGCAGATACAAAATTTGATGGTTTATTTACGATCTTAACAACCACGGGAAAAATAGAAGTATTGGGTGTTCTTGATGGAGCTCTCTTGGTAGATATTTTCCAACATTGGGTGTTGCAACGAATGCTTGGGTATAGGAAAGCTAGAGTCAATTGAGATGGGTTTTTAAATATGAGATTGGTTTTGAAATATGCATCTCTTTGCACTGTTGATGTCTGTGAAACAAATGAGGCAACTTGAGACTTCAATTATACTCTACTAGTCATACCAAGAGCAATAGTTAAGCAACAATTAATGGACAACAACTTCATTGATTTCTCTAGTTCGACTCTTGTGATTAGGAAGCACTATTGCTTCCTAAAGTAGTTGTTGGCAAAGTAGATAGTGGAAAATAACCGTGCCCTTTTCCCTCCCATCCCGGCTATCACAATTAGAAGATCATAAATTTATTTTATATATTCTTAAATTAGCAAATATTCATTTTCCATGAAAGCAGGAAAGGTAAAAATATAATTTTCTATATTTTTTATAAAATGTTAAAAATATAGGTGATTTTAAAGTTAAGTTTACGAATATGAAGAGAAGATTAAAAGATTAAAAGTAAGTTATTAGTGACATTTAATAATTTCATCAATTACTTAAGTCATTTAAGAAGTTGAAGAAAAATTAATATTGGTTTATATTTCTATTTTAAATATTGAAATTTGACTATTGTTTGTGTCTGTTAGATGGGTAATTGTTAGGGATTTAGTGCACAGTTTTGGTATTGCTTTAGTGTATATAAGAAACATATTGTTGGAGTATTTTTGCAAAAATAAATTAATATTATCAATTATATTATATTGTATAGTGTGTTTTTTATGTTGGTAAGTTAGAAGACATTGTATTATAGAAAATGTACACAGATTACATGCATATGAGTTTTATGATGTACATGGAGTACGTAGACCAAAAGAGAAAAATAAGAAAAGTAAATTTAGGTTGGAAAAACTTGTTTAGATGTTGAGAAGATTGTCAAACGCATGGATATAATATTTTATGTGTTATTTTTCATTATCAACCTCTAATCTCGTGGATAGAATCTTGTATGTGTTATTTTGCATTATGATTTTGAGTAAAGTGATCTACAAAGACAAGTGCATCATCCAAAATTCAATCTTCCAAATCAAAGTTCATTTAGTACTTGGTTGATTATGGAAACCAAATTACATTTTTTCCAATTTAAAAATCTTATCGACCTCTCTTTGCACCTTCCGAGACAATTGCTAATTTATAAATTATGAAACAGAATTTTATCCTTCACTTTTATTAAAAACGACTACCAAAAAAGTGAATACATTGTGTTCTTTAAAAGTAAGTTTTAGGTAAAGGTTTATTCATTACAAAATAAACTTAAAAAATCAACGACTTAAAAAAATAATATAGGAGAGGATCTTGTTTTATATAGAAAAAGAAGAGATTACTTTTATTTATATAGTAAAATATAATTTAATATTTATTTTAAAAAATAAAATATAAAAACACAACGTTTATATTTGCGTTTTTCATAAAATTTTAAATTTATTACATCACGAGGGCCATTTTCCCTAATTCATTAAATGCAACAATGTACACTCTTCAGAAACATTATTATCGTTTTAGATGGATAAAACCTAATCGATTTTAAATAATTACACAAAATTTATAGTCATATTTATATATGGAAAGTTTTTTAGTTATTCCTTTTGTTATATGAGGAAATAATTTATCAAAAATTCAATTGATGTGAGGTTGAGAGAGTCAATTCGAATTTGAGAGATAACGTTGTATTAATAGATTTTATAGCTATTTTTCTATCGAGGAGAAAATCTATCATAAACATTGATATATTATGAAAAAGAGTTAACATATTAATATTTTTAAATCTATCATAAATGTTAATACGATTTTATAATAAACTTAATATATTATGAAGAGACAAATACTTTTGTTTAGTTTCACATGCACAAGAAAGAAAATTCATCTTGTTGGTTCCTATGGATATAAGCATTGGTTTTGTGATTATGTTCACATCCACTAAGGAATGGCTTTATAATCATTATTTAGCAATGAGTCATATTTAATTGTTAGTTTGATTGAATAAA
>APFE030994922.1:0-15122 GCA_000404065.3 Pinus taeda | reverse complement strand
TGGGTGCAACAGTTCTGTGGTTCCTGAAAGTGGAGTAGAAAATCTAGTGGTCTCTGGAGAGAAGACCATGTTGTGGCATCAAAGGCTTGGACATATTGGAGAGAAGGGCCTTCTAATACTTCATGGTAAAGGTATGGTAGAAGATATGAGTCATAGCTCTCTGGATTTTGATTTCTGTGAAAATTGTGTATATGGGAAGCAGAATCGGGTGAGTTTCCCCTTTGGTGGTAAGAGGGCGAAATAGATATTAGAGCTTGTGCACAATGATGTGTTTGGACCTGTGTAGGCTCCATCACTGGGTAAGTCTATGTACTATGTATCATTTATAGATGACTTCTCAAGGAATACATGGATATATTTCCTTAAGAAGAAATCTAAAGTCATTGACAGGTTTAAAGAATTTAAAGCTCTAGTGGAAAACCAGACAGAGAAGAAGATAAAGGTGCTGAGGACAGATAATGGTGGAGAATTTTGTAGCAAGGAATTTGAAGAATTCTGTAAGAAGTGTGGTATAGCATGGCAGAAGACTACTCCATATACACCTCAGCATAATGGAGTCGCAGAAAGAATGAGCAAGACGTTGATGGAAAGTGCAAGAAGCATGCTTAGTGGTGCCGGGTTAGGACAGGAATTCTGGGCAAAGGCGGTGGATACTGCATGTTACCTGGTCAACAGGTCACCTTCATCAGTGTTGGAGGATAAGACTCCACAAGACATATGGACTGGTAAGAAACCCTCTCTTTCACATTTGAGGGTATTTTGATGTGATGCACATGTGCATGTTCCAAAGGAGAAACGAACCAAGTTGGATAGTAAATCTGAAAAGTGCACCTTTATTGGGTATAAGGATGGTTTAAAGGGTTATAAGCTTTGGAACCCAGTAACAAGGAAGGTTGTGTACAGCCGAGATTTGGTGTTCAGAGAGGTGAAAGATGTTATTAAACATGAATTCCAACCAAAGGAACCTGAGAAGATAGAGTTTGAGCTAAAGGAGGAAGAATTAGACTGTACAGCAAAGGAGGAATCAGGAGATGAAGAACCACAAACTCTGGGTATGAGAAGATCAATTCGAAAAAGAAGGCAGCCAGAAAGGTATAGTCCATTTGTTTTCTGTTCAAATTTTGCTTTATCTATTACTGATGATGATCCCAAAACTATGAAGGAAGCAGTAGATTCAAAGGATGGAAAACTCTAGAAAGAGGCCATGGTTGATAAAATGGCATCTTTGCACAAAAATGAGGCTTGTGATTTGGTGGAGTCGCCGGCTGGAAGGAAACCCATTGGCAGCAAATGGGTGTTTAAGAATAAGACAAATGTAGAAGGAAAGGTGGAGAAATACAAAGCTCGATTGTTAGAAAAAGGGTATTCCCAGGTGCCGGGAATTGATTTTGGTGATATTTTTTCTCCTGTTGCCAGGTAGCTTCTATTAGATTACTTTTATCTGTTGCTGCTGCTTTTGATTTTGAGGTAGAACAGATGGATGTGAAGACAACATTTCTTCACGGGGATCTAGAAGAGGAAATATACATGAATAAACCTGAAGGTTTTGCGGTGAAGGGTAAGAAAGAAATGGTATGCAAGTTAAAGAAGTCTCTGTACGGGTTAAAACAGTCACCAAGGATGTGGTATCAGAAATTTGATACATTTATACGGGGACTTGGCTTCACTAGAAACAAAGCAGATCACTGTGTGTATTTTAAATTAATTGGTGACTGTGTTATTTATCTAGTCTTGTATGTGGATGATATGTTGCTGGTTTGAAATGACAAAGAAATTATCTAGGATTTTTTAGACCCATTTGTCCTCCAAATTTGACATGAAAGATCTTGGTGCTGCAAACTATACTTTAGGCATGGAAATTAAAAGAGATCGGACAAAGAGGAAGCTCTCATTAAACCAGAGGAAGTATGTTGAGACAATATTGCAGAGGCTTAATATGCAGGATAGTAAATTGGTGAAGGTTCCTATTCTTGTAGGTGTAAAGTTATCTGCTGAACAGTGTCCCAAGACACAAGAAGAAGCAGAGGACATGTCCCGTGTTCCGTATGCAAGTGTAGTCAGTAGCCTGATGTATGTGATGGTCTGTACTAGACCAAACATTGCACATGCAATGGGAGTATTGAGCAAGTTTATGTCAAAACCAGGGAAGGAGCACTGGACAACAATGAAGCAGGTTTTTAAGTATTTGCGTGGCACTAGTGATTATGGTTTTTGCTACCAAGGAAGACCAGGATTGGACAGAGTGTTGGATATTCATGGCTCTATTGATGTAGACTGGGCTGGAGATCTGGATAAGAGAATACCTACAATGGGTATGTGTTTAACCTATTTGGATGTGCAGTCAATTGGATGAGTAAGAAACAATCTGTAGTGGCACTATCAACTACAGAGGTAGAATACATGGAAACCACTCATGCAAGCAAGGAAGTAGTTTGGTTGCAGATATTGTGTTCAAATATGGGGTTGGTATAGGGAGCTATAAGGATAAACTGTGACAGCCAAAGTGCAATTTTCTTGGCAAAGAACCCTGCATATCATTCAAAGAGAAAGCACGTTGATGTTCAGTATCACTTTGTGAGGGATATGATAGAAGACAAAAAGGTGTTGCTAGTAAAGGTGGACACTTTGAAGAATACTATAGATGCATTGACAAAATTTGTGAGCTCTGAGAAGTTCTCTTGGTGTAGATAAACAATGGGCGTTTCAGGGTTGGAAAAATGACTAAGCTCTCCTGTGGCCCCCTGTGGAAAGAAAACAACAACTGGGAGATTGTTGGGTTGTGTTATATTCTTTCCACGACTAACCTACGTAGTGAACTGGGGGGTTAGAGGGGGGCGGAGCCGCCCCTTCGTTGTGCTGATTGCGCATCAGGGGGGTCGCAGGGGGGGCAGCAGGTCCCCCTGTCCAAGGGGTTTGAGGGGGGTGGGTAGCCCCCCTGTACGGGGTTCGGGGCAACGCCCCGAGAAATTTTTTTTTGGACCCTATATTAGGTTGGGCGAACCTACCTATGGTTTTCTGGTCCATGGTTTTGGACGCGACCATTTTCGGTCCATGGTATTGGATGCTTCGGCATGTATAAATATGTATTGTAACATTGAAAGGAATATAATGAAAAATCAAGCTGGTAGTCTCGGTTTTGAGATCCAGTGGGAAATCTCTGTGTATATGTGTTTTATGTGTTATGCTCTCACATTTTTATTTTTCCTATGATTTAGAATTTGTATGCAGCTAATTTCTGTACAGGGTTAAAACCTACAATTGATTGAAATCCTCCAAAAGGCGGTCAATGGGTTGGAAGAAAGAGAAAAATGATAAAAAGAAAAGATCCTTCGTGAAAACCTCCTTTGAGGTGCTTAGGTAGACCTTCTAGTTGAAAACCTCATTAAGGCAGCTGGTAGGTCTAAAAGAAAAATAATAAAAAAATGAAAAGAAAAAAATTATTTGCTCCATCTATCTCCCTCTCATGAATATAGGTGCTCTCCAACCTTTGAAAGAAACAAGAACACTTTAGCACCAAAAGGAAATGATTGATAAAAAATATAGTCAAAGGAAGTCAAACTTGGACTTTCTCCTTCTTTACTTAGATGCTCCAAAAGGTTGGACCAAAGCCATTTCAATCCATCACCCTTGTCCATTTTCAGCATCCACCCATCATTTCCAAGTCTTTGTCATTCATTTTCATTGCTGTCCTAAAATGTTATGGGAGGGCTCTGCTTTACTACATGAAGCCAAAATACACAGAGCATAAATTTTTTTTTATCATATCTTGAAAGCCATGAATCCATTTTCTAGTTTGTTTTATGGGGAGATGCATATGGATGATGGTAACATGCTCAAGAAATTTTAGAAAATTCTAGTGCACGCTTTTTTAGAAATCAACCTCCATCACCTACAACCATTTTTAGATTTTCTCTTCATTCATGCATCCATTGGACAAGATGTTTTATGGGGAGGTGCATAAGGATGATGGCAAGATGCTCAAATTTTTTTTGGTTAATCTAATATACCATTTGATATATATGCGTAAAATAACTTTTCTACAAAAGGTTGTCCTTAAATGGTACAGGAAGGTCTGAATTTGTACCAGATGGTCGAGAAGAAGCTATAGGAGGCAGATCTGACTAGAGAAAGGGGTCAAAAGGTCATGTATTCTTTAGGGAAGGTTATGAGAGCTCCCCAAACATCACTTTTATCACTCATCCATTCCATCTAACCAAAATTTATCTTCAAATTCCAGTTTGCCCTACATGAAAAAATCAGGAAAAAAAACCATTATCAACATTTCCACCATGTACACCACCCATTGAAGAGTTTAACCCTATCATTACACATCCTATGACTTTACGTGAATTCCACATGTAGTAATGAGGTCTCGAAGAAGAATTAAATGGATGCTATAGGAAGAGGATTCCTCTTGTAGTAGCCTGCACAACTCAACATCAGTTTGATTTTTCACTCATAGAGCAGAAGATCTAGTAACCTTGAGCATCATGAACCCATTTCTAAAGATTGAGAAGGGGAACACCCTCCTTAGGAATCATTCCATCCACTCCACTAGAAGAAGATTGAACACTAAAAAGAAAGTTACATACAACAACCTTATCAATCAAAGAATCATCAAGTTATGAAGACTTGTGAAAAAACAAGAAAATAAAATTAGCACCTCCAGAGAAGCATGGATACATCATTAAATCAGTAGTAGCATGCATGCTCCTCCTTCAATCCATCATGATATGAAGCCCCACAACAACATGCATGCATATACAAAAACTCAAAATTAGTTAGGCACAGGTACGTGTTTGTTCTTCACCTCTCCCGTTGAGCATATTAAGGTAAAAAAATATTTTCAATGCACATCAGAGAAGGTTTTATAGGTTGAAGGTGTCCAGTAAACTTGGTCACCCTTGACTAGTAAGACTGTAGTTTACTTGAGCCCATGCAATGTTAAGATTTCAAGGTGGGGAAGTGATGATTACAAGGTGGGGAAGTGATGATTGCAAGGAGAGAAGAATGATTACAGTTAGTAGGGACAATAATAAACAAGAGGAAACTCAGGTTAATTCCAAGTCACTAAAGCACATCAATCTTGTAACCAAAAGTGGATATTATGTGCTTGCTCGACTTCATTCGCATCATCACCAATTCCAAAAATAGGTAGAGGAAGAAAAATCTAGTGCCTAGGGTGTCATCGAGGAGTTTCAAACATAGTCTACTAGTGCTACAGGAGAAAGCTACAGGCAGGCCTACAAGTGCTACATGAGGTTTGAGAGGAGTTATAGGAAGAGTTGGGAGGAGAAGAAAAGGTGTCATAGTGACTCAATATTGTCTAAAACCTTCATGCACACCCAAAATTTCTCTTACAAGAAGTAAGTGACACTATTCTTCCTCATTTCCATATAAAATTACATGAGAATTTTGTTTGAACTTAAAAGCTTGTAATGGTTAATTGATCAGTAGGAGGTATTTTTGAAGTTTGATCTTGGTTGACATCATTTCAAGGACACTTGTTCCTCAATAATACCAAACAATTTACCACTATTTCACCACTGAGACTGTTTATATTTTTTTGGGTTCCACACCTACATAACATCAAGGAGGAATACTAAGAGAAATCGGTGGAGGACTTAATAGAAGGATAAGTAGTAAACTTAGGCAAGGGAAGCCTGAACCTCCCTTTGCAACCCTAATTACAATTAAACAATCAACCTGTCAGCGAAAGGAATAATTAGAGGGAAATAAGGAGTATATTGAAGGAATAAATTCCCTCCAAGATAAGGGGAAATAACCCAAGCCTCATAGAGAAATCCAGACACCTGGTAAGTCAAGAATAACCAGCTAAAAGAGGATTATATGATACTATAGGAGAAAACATAGCCGCTATAGGAGAAAACAAAGCTGATACAGGAGAAATAGGGATGCTACAGGAGAAACTAACTGTGTGCTATAGGAAAATTAGAGATGTTACAGGAAGGAACAATTTGTTGCAAAAGACCTTGATTTTGAGGAATTTCACTCCGAAACCCTAGGATTTGAACGAAAGCACCCAATGCAAGGATAAATACATATTCTCCTTGCATATGTGAATAAGAGGACCACAAATTTTTTCATTTTCTTAGTGGTACAACCTATGGGAAACTTTTGATAAATGTTTACAAATAAAAAAATGAAGTGTGGAGGTTTCATTTGAATTGAGCATGATAAGAAGTGGAATTTCAATTATTTTTGAGTGAGCATGAAATTAGCCTTCGTCTAGGAAATATGAGAATGTTTTTCTCTTCCTCAGTCATCAAACGCTCATTACAAAAGAATATGTAAAACGTTTAGCATAAATAGACAATTTTCTTGCCAACGTTGGAAAGTTATATTGAAGGTTATGAGGGGTGGACCTAACCAAAACAATCCCAAAACCAAGAAGAAGGAGAATAAGAAGCTAATGAAGAAGCAGAAGAAGATGGAGAAGAGGGAAATTAGGCAAAAGAAAAACACAAGGAGGAAGAAGGAAGGAAGCATTAAACTGTGCTAAAAACCAAAATAGTAGCGCTTGAGAGAGACTTAATCAAAACAGGGAAACCCAAAGCCCATTAGGCAATCATCTATGCCACAAAAGAGAAAAAGATGGCAACAAAAGGCAAGAAGGCAATCACCATCAAAATAGAACTCAAACCACAATGATGAAAAGAGGCTTTCAAAGAGGTCTCTAATTTTTTTCTATCTTTTTCTTCCAACACCTAGAAAATGTTATAGAAAGATAAGAGGAAAAAATTTAGCAAGAGGTGCAATTTTGGTGAAGATTTGTAAGATTTTGTGGTGTGCTATAGACTATAGTTCTTCTAGAAGATTCTCTGTGTTACTACAGGGTCACATTTGAGGGCATTTTGAGGGTTTCATAGGTGTCCAAATGGTGGGACAAGGTAGTAGAATATTGGAAAAGGATGTGGAAGACCTTGCCAAACCAAAAAATAATCAAAAACCCATCTTGCATAAGGGGAGGAAGGTAGGCTAATGGTGTGTAGAAAAAATATGATTTTTCTATGCACAAATAGTTTTTGAAAAATGAGTAAAAATGGAGTGAAGATTTGAAGGGAGAGGATGTGAATGAAATGGATCTACAAGCCAAGAGAGGCACTTACAAAGAGGAGAGTTATGTTTTTGTGCTTGAAGGATTGTTAAACAATCATGAAAAGAAAAACTACATTTTGTGCTTCTCCTCACAGAACCTACAACCAAGCTTCTTAAGCGAAAGGACTAAGGAATATACAAGAGAGAAGGATGAGAAACATTTTCAACAAGGGGTATGATGGGCCTCCAAATTAGACATAAATTAAGGGCCATTTAACCATCCTTCAACACATTAAACCTCTTTTTTTTCATTATATGACATATTTTTACCTGTAATATGTTCATTAAGAAGGTTTATGGTTAATTGCATATTTGTGCCTAATATTATGTATTTTTGTAGAATATTTTGAGAATATTGGGTAGATTATGAACATTTGGAGGAGCATATCATTTAGGGGCTTTCTCCATAACATAGGAGGATCCATATTGGATAATAAATCAACAATATATTATGAAATTATTGCAGAAATTCTAGATCTCTAATGATTGAGAAAATCCAGGAATGTGCTCGTGTCATTTAATGTAGATTCCTAATGTTGGGAACTAGATCCACTATTTGAGGGATTTTGGAGGGGAAACATTCCTCCTCTCAAGAAGAATCTTTCCTCATCATTTTTTATAAGTAACAATTCAATTTTTCTTTAAGGGTTGGTTTTTATTAGTCTTCTTGTGGAGAGAACTTGTATATTTGCAACTCCACTTTCATTTCTAGTAGGGATGTGCTTAGATTGATTCAAATAATGAAGATTGGTGACATTTTTAGCTCTAAATATTGGTATCCTTCATAGGGATTTGAGTATCCTTGGGATTGGCCATCCTAGGAGACTCAGAGCCATTTTGTATAATTTACGTTTCTTCTTTTCACTTCTTATTCACATGCATCTCTTGTTCTTGTTTTTCATATTTTTGCATTTAGTATTGATGATTTCTTGTTTTAGGATTATGTTAAATGGTTGAAGGGAGTTCTATTGAAGTATTACAAGCATGATTTCATTCTTCCAAAAACTTTTATAGTTCAAAGTAATCAGTGAGCTACCTGGAATAGTTTTCTTACTTACAAATCTAAAATTTTTGGAAATTCCTTGTAGAAAATTATTTTTTTGCTATTTTTTTAAAACATGGTAATGAGATTAATTTTAGTTTACTCCACTTGAATTATATCATAAAAACATTCAAGTTAATAATTTTTTTCACCCCATTTCATTTTCACTTGATTATGTTAACCATTTGATAAGTTAACTAGCTCACTAGTTCTCTAATTTCTAGATTTTAGACTAGTAATTTTATGTTATTTTTTAGCATGTGTTAACTGGGGTATTTTTCAATGATTCCGCTTAGAATGGAGACCTAAGACATCCTATTCAATAAATAAAAATTGTCCTACCCCATTTGGATTTGATTTAATTGGTCATTTGACGAATTATATATCCATGTACTAAACTTGTAACTTTCGGTAGCAAACAATGTAACTTCATGTAGCACTCCTCTAGGATGTGTAAACTTGACCGGATTTGCTCAAAATTCTTTCTTTTTGTCTCTTATGGTTGATTCATAACCCCTAGGCTCTAAATTTATTATTGAGGAATAATAAAACACGAATTAAGACATGCCTTTTCAAAATGTAGTTTAGGTCTATTTATTTAAATTCATGCTCTTAGGATTTCAATTACAAATTGTTGTTCTTGCATAGGACTAATTTCTTTTCAAAGTAACATTTGCATTAATGAAATTTGTTAAGGATTTGATTTGATTACATTCACTCCATTACATAATAACAGTGATAGAAGGATGCATTGTATGCTTCACATATAATTTCAATACCTCTTCAATTTGTATGAACCCTAGGTTAATAATTAAAGTTGGTAGCTTTTGGAGTTGCAACATTCTTTTTCCAATACTTAGGCTCATCAGTTGCATTAATTTCATCCATTTGGAAATTGTCCCATGCTTAATGAAAATTTTGTTTAAGATTTCATTGTATGTGTTTTGACCCTGTCTGCAAAATATGTATTAATTTGTATGTTTTATACTTATCAAAAAAAATATTTGGTAAATTCATCGTGTCTTTATCCTCACTTTTATCCTCACGGACGAGTGTCTTCCAAATACAAAACAACTATTTAATCAATTTTTTGATCTTTTGATATGCTTTGCACATACTTTCATATAACACTTCCAAATATTGTTGAGTACCAAGTGTTATAAGGTCCTTCAGCTCAAGTCATTGTTGTCATCACGTTTATGATAAAAAGTTGTTTTTGAATTTGCAGAGGACATATATCCTCATTATTTTAAACCTTTCCAAACAAAATCGCTCTTATAACTCCAAATATGGAAGGATTCTAATAATAAAAATTTTCGATATATTGCATATACGTGACTAATAGAGAGGCAAGAGAATGCCTTTGAAGAAAGCTAGTGACTTACACAAAGATATTTTCAAGGCTTGGTACAATGAAAACTGAAGCCACTTGTTTTTATTGATGTCTTCTATAAGTCGTCGAAGTAGGAAAAGGTTGAAAATTCACTAAATCATATTTTCATTGGTATGATCTACAAAAATATGAATTACCATAGTATATTTCATTTGGTGACCCATAATCAAGAACACTATACATTCTACTATCCAACCAATTGTGTGGCACTTATTAGGGAAATATGGATGCAAATTGCAAATATGGCCACTACTATGAGCGAAATTATATCTGATACACTCGTACAAACTCCAAGAAGTTATTCAAATGATTACGGTAAATTTTTCTCACAGAGTAAAGAAGGTATGCATGTTGATTTTTTGACGGGCTTAAGCAAAGCATTCTGGAAGCAAATCCTTGAGAGCCTACATATAGTCATAAATTTATAGTATCTCCATAAATTTTTAACATTGGAAAGAAAATGTATAATTAAATTGGATGTTGAGAGTCCAACATTCATACTTTTCCAAATTTAAAGGATATTCTTCACTATCACGGAAAAAAATTAGTCCGCTAAAATTCCTGAACAATGATTTCCTTAGGAATATATGCTAATGCTTACCTCACCATATTGGTCATTGCAGTTATGCAAGGATCTACCATATCTGTAGCATTTTGCATACCAATGTTTTATAGAGCCTACCCTGGACTGAAATTCCTAAAGTGCAAACCACCTGTAGTTTTATAGAGCCTCGTCATCATTTTAATTATGTCAAATCCTCTGGATCTCATTGTTACAAATCAAATTTTTTCCCAAGCCCAAATTGCATATTTTACGTTTTGGTAAGCCAACTCGTTAGTCATTTTTGTAGAACACTTTTCCTTTTACTATCTCCATTCAAAGTTTTGAATGATGCATGTGAGGAATTTATATTACTATTTTTCTATTTTTATTTTGCTAGAATGTATATCCCACCCGTCCTATGAAAATGTATTAATGATGGTATATATTCTCCTGTTAACACTAAACATCCTAAAATGACAATGCCTATGAGTTATCGCCGACCTCCACCAGCAGGTTTATGCATGTGTATGATATTGTAATTTTTATATGGGTTCAAAGACTGTCACTTCTTGTGTAGTTATCTTTTCGCATATAACACCCTTTGGCTTTGGTTTAACACAAATAAAATACAAAATCCCAAATGGATAGTGGGAAGGCATGATGAAGACCTTTGGAGGTGTCAGGTCTTGGAACCTATGGCACCAAACTTACTTGGTCATGCGAATATACAAAACCTTTGTGATGATAAACCTTTGTGATGATGAAAAGCATTGAGATAAAGAGGCATCACGATATTTTTTAAAGAGATAATTTTTAAAGAGATAATTTTTCAATTAAAAGAGATCGTGATGCAGGGGCATCCAGCTCTGAGGAGACACAAAGTGGTTGACAGTCTCTTGAAGAGACCAGAACACAGTCATTTATTTTTAACTGGACATGTGTTAGGCTTGTCAGTTCTGTTACTTTATTTTACTTGTTTTATTTTATTTTAATTGTCAGAAGGTTGATAGGATTAGGACAATTATAGTTGTGCACTGTTACTTTTTAATAGGAATTAGTAACAGAAAAATAATTGATAGTTATTTAGTTCTTTAAAAACATTACATTAGTTAAGGACAGTTAAAGAACTGATAAACAGTTACCCTTCTGTTGGGGCAGTTCTACCAAGAACAGTTATGTTTCATGAGGATAAAAGTAGAAAGAAAATCATTGTACGAGATTCCTCAAACAGAGAAAGAAAAATATATACAGTCATTCTCGATTAAACATTTCTTTTAATCATTTTTCTATTTCACAATATATCATCACCGTACAATTAAATTACATGTTGCATAATATGTTTCCTGTGTAACAACGTGAAGTTGGAGTAGCAAACAGAGCACCGACGAGGAGAACAAAATAGCACAAAGATGCAATCGTAACCTACAGACCAGAGGACGAGGACTGCGAATGCAGACAACCTTTCAACCGGAATAAAGTAACGAACAGTGCAAAGCCAAATATACAAATTTCATTATCGGACAAAGCGAGAGTTCAGGCACACAGATGCAATTCCAGGTAACACGAAACCAGACCCATATCTCATATTTATAAACATGTCAAATGCCGAAGTGAAATAAATATACAGTCAAACCATTTCATTAACCTACTGTAAATCTAAGTTAACACAGTCCAAGCATTTCCATTTTCTTCGAACGAAATTTCCATTAAAATGCCAAAGTCTCGAAAATAGAGTTCGGGCAAATATTTTTACAACCAGAGACCAAAATCAATACAGCAAGAGTCACCAGTGAAACCGGCGGGCAAGGGTTTGAACAAACCCTAGGGTTTAAACAAAACCGAGCAATAACAAGTTACAGGAGGAGGGTTTCAAAACCCTGAACAATCTCTTCATAAAAATACCAACAACGACTTATAGTCTGAGTGCCGAGGCAGCTAAAATACCTAGGAAGGGTTTCAACACCAAACAAGTAACAGAAATACAAACACAAGGGCGAGGCCTATGAACAGAACCATAGGTGAATTACACAGGACCATACATTCTGCGCAAAGATGACAGACTACCAACAAAGTGAGGCTTAAGAACTATAAACAAGCTACAGCTTAATTCGTGGAAAGACACTACCCGTGAAGGACGAGCGAAGGAACTTGTCAACAGGCCTGGAGCACATCGAACGGCATAACCCACGACCTGGAACCACCTGCAACCACCATGAGAATAGGTTAGCGTTACGGATTAACACAAACAATAGTGAAAATTAAAGGACCGAAGGAAATTTGGGAAGATTCTCACCTGAATCTAAGAGGACCAAGTCGAAGACCGCCATAACCCTTAACCTCTGAAAGACCAGTGACAGATACGTTAGAACCAGCGGAAGAAGGGCAAAAAATAATCCAGCAAGGAGCCATTAATTACCTGAGAAGCCAGGTTGAAGCACGAAAGTTCGAGGAAGGACCTGTCAGGAAGCAAACTCATCAACCAGCGAATGGAAACAGTAAATGTATAGAAAGAAACCAGTCAAATACACTATGAGACAAAGTTATTCTCGTATTGCATGAAGGGTATGCTCACAAGCTACCGAATCTTACCCCCATAGCTTCAAAGAACCGGAGGAACTCATACAAACAGCGCGCGGAAATAGAACCACAAAGAACCAGAGCTCCCACAGTCGTAGAGCAGCTTATAGATACAGTGAAAGTGCGAAAATGACAAATGATTAGGGTTGGGTTGACAAAAGAGCGTCGTGCAGAGGAAAACCGACATGTGGAGGTGGATGACCGATCAAGCCCGTTAAAACCCTAACCCGTTACCGAGGGAGCGTACAACCGAGTTAGGTCAACCATAAATTCTGCCAGGACAAGGTCTTGTCAAAGCAAGGATATTTTGTATTCGGCGGGAGGCCATCATAAGTGGTATCAGAGCTAGTTTCTTGAGTTAGAACTAATGGAACAGGTAGAAGGTGAAGGTGAAGGAAGAGGAAGAGGAAGAGGACGAGTAGTCCGTAGGGTAGTAGATGATGGACTTCGAGAGGAGATTAGAGTTTTGCGTGAAAGATTGGCAGTCGTGGAGGCTGGGGGAAGAAGAAACCCAGCAGATGACAGTGATGAAGAAATAGCTGAACCAGAGGATGAGTTCGAAGGAGTGACACCAGAACTTAGATTGTTGAATTCAGTTTTGCTGTCCAATCATAAGCCAAGGCATGAGTTACCTAATTATGATGGGAGTTTGTCTGTAGATGTGTTATTAGATTCACTGAGTGAAGTAAATAAATTTTTTGAGTTTGAGGAAACCAGTGAGGACAAACAAGTAAAGTTTTCCGCCACTAAGATGAAAGGACATGCATCCTTACGGTGGGACAGCGTTCAGGCAGAAAGAAGAAGACTACACAAACAGCCTATCAAGAAGTGGGCCGGAATGGAGGCAAAACTGAAGGATAAGTTCCTACCAAAAGATTACTAGATCATGTTGTACAGGTAGGTACAGAACCTGAAGCAAAGAGGAATGACTATTAGGGAGTTTACAGAGGAATTTTATAAATTGAATTTGCGAGCAGGGTATGTGGAAGATACCTCAGAAAAAACAGCCAGATTTGTAAATGGCTTGAGAGGGGAGATTTTGGACGAAATTGGTATTCTTTCACCTCAAACATTGGATGAAGCCTATCAGTTTGCACTGAAGGCAGAGGAGAAAATAAACAGAAAATAGAACACCAAGAGAGGAGGTGGTTCTGGCAGGGGAAAAAGCAAAGTTTATGTCAAGGTAGGGGTGCAGGCCCAAGTGTGGAGGGCAGCAGTTCCAAATCTACTGGTACAATAGATAAGGACAACAGCAATAGGGAAGGACGACCAACTCAGAGAGGGCGAGGATTTGGTCGAGGCAGGGGAACTGTCCAGTGTTATCGTTGTCACAAAATGGGACACAAGTCATATGACTGTCTTGAAGGTGAACTAGTAGGTGGAAGAGGAACCTATGTTGCTCAGCCGGAGGATATTGAGGAGACACCTCAAGAAGCGGAGAATACACTAGAGACAGGTGAAGCCTTGGTGTTAAATAAAGTGCTGTTAAAACTAGCAAAAGAAATTGCAGAACCAGATCAGCGAAAGGCTTTGTTTCGCACTGCTTGCAAGTCACGAGGTAAGTGCTGTAAGTTGATCATTGACAGTGGGAGTACCGATAATTTGGTAGCTGTGGAGATGGTAGAGAAGCTGGGATTAAAGAAGTTAAAACATCCCACTCCCTACAAAGTGTCGTGGCTGTAGAAGGGGCATCAACTGTTAGTTGATGAACAGTGTGAGGTGGAGTTTCAGATCGGTAAGTATAAGGACAAGATCCTTTGCGATGTGATGCCAATGGATGTCTGTCACTTATTGTTAGGACGACCTTGGCAGTTTGACAGAAGTGCAGTTCATGATGGAAAAACCAACTGCTATAAGTTTGTGAAAGATGGGATCAAGCATACGCTTGTACCCATCAAGGAGGAAAACACAGCAGAAGCTAGTGGAGTGAAAGCACTGCTGTTAGGTGGAAAAGAATTCATAAAGCAGATTGAGGACAACGAGATAAATTTTGCTATGATAAGGAGACCAAGGGCAGTAGTACTTCATACATAGGTTTCAGATTTGCCAGAAGAAGTTCAAAAGTTGCTGCAGGATTTTGGGGACATTGTGGTAGGTGATCTTCCAGATGAGTTGCCACCCAGGAGAGATATTAGTCACTGCATTGACTTTATACCAGGGGCAAGCCTGCCAAATAAAGCATCTTACCGCATGAGTCTCAAGAACCATGAAGAAATTAGAAAACAGGTCCAGGAGTTGTTGGACAAAGGTTTGATTCGAGAAAGCATGAGCCCATGCGCAGTACCTACTATTTTGGCTCCAAAGAAAGGAGGAGAGTGGAGAATGTGTACGGATTCCAGGGCTATTAACAAAATTACTGTTAGGTACAGGCTTCCCTTACCTAGGATGGACGATATGATGGATTGTCTGAGTGGAGCGGCTTATTTTTCGAAGATTGACTTGAAGAG
>APFE030994912.1:0-34075 GCA_000404065.3 Pinus taeda | reverse complement strand
AGCCCCATGAATGGTTCAAGGTTTTCTCGTTTAATGCAGGTATGGGGCTAGATACAACCAATTGTGCTTCATAAATTCTCTTCTCCCACGCCCCTTAACTAAAAATTCCTTTTAATGGTAGATTTTTCCTTGCAACGGTCATATTTCTGGTCAACTTCGATGAACCTTCCCTCATAGCACAATCACCTTTTCTTTGTCACAATTCCTTCAGACTTTGTCATACTCCTAAGTATCATGCAGTAATATTCCTTTGGCGAAGACCCTTTCTGTAGAGTAGTTTATAGTCCCGCGCCCACTTTCAATTGTAGGTGGCACTAAGACTTCCTTCCCTTCATTTTTTAGTGTGCAGCTCCAGGGATAGATTCATCCCTGTATATCTTAATCTTCTACCATTCACTCGTCCTGGAATCAGCTAACCATTCAACTTTGTGAGCTAAATTGCACCACCATAAAAGATGTGCTTGATGATATATGGTCATAACCAATGTGTTTTAAAATTTCCTGGGAATTTCATGAATTTGTTGTCATATAATAATACAATATATCCTTCTTGAAATGTCTTCTTCTTCATATTCCTATCATTCCAGGCTTTCTCCCTTGCTTTCCGCACTTGCTGATGGAACCTTGCTATGAACCTGACTTCTTCTAGAGCTAGTATCTGCGACATTCTTTCCTTCATAATGTTAGGGTATGCCATATCTCTGACAGTTGCAATTCTCAAACTTGGCACATTGTATTCCATAGGCATAACTGCCTCTTGTCCATATACCAACCTCAAAGGTGTCTGGCCTGTCAATTTCTTACATGTTTTTCTATATGCCCACAACATCGATGGAATCCTTAAATCCCAGTCATCTTTGTTCACATTGCATACCTTGGTTAATTCATTCTCCAGAATCTTATTGAAAGCTTCCACTGTTCGATTTTCTTGAGGATGATAAGGAGTTCTCTTATGGTGGTTGTTAGCTCTACTACATACCTTTGATATTGGAGATCAGAAGTGAGCTTGGTTGGTTTGGTTATGCTTCTAACTGGCTCATAATGGTTATTCTTGCCTTTTTCCTTTATCCCGCCCATTCTCCCTTCATCTTTGTTTCCTTTGTTGTTGCAAGCCCCGAGCGCTAAAGCCCAAAACCCCATAAAACCTTAGTCATGTGTCTTCACGCCTTATAAAATCATCGCCTTTAGTTACGGCCGTTGATTACCGCACACCGATCCAGCAGCTCTCCTCGCGCTTGACAAAGAGACCCGCATGATTAAATCTCCACCACCCGATCATCTCCATTGGAGATCCAATGGTAGTCGCTCTCCCCATGTCCAAAAAGTGATGAAACATTAACGTGCGATGGAGATTTGTTTTCCTCTCTCCTCCGCCGCCACGCAACACGCGTCGAATAGAATCATGCGCCCTCGCTCTTTACTGCCCAAAGCCCCAAAGGCAGTGTGACCGATACTGCTTACTGCTTCACCTCATGACCCCGCTCCATAACCACCGTACGCTTTCGCCGCCCGACCATTGTTGGATCTGTCCGCCCAAGATCCAACGGCCCATGTTCGCTCTGCTCCCACCTCTTCCGATACCCTTCGCCAAGCCATCTCCGTTGTTTATCCTTCCGATCCGATGGCCAATCTTTCTCCCTCATCCAGCTTGTCCATTCGCCGCACAGGCCACATTCCTTGACCATTCTGTGTGCTCGAAGGATGAAGGTGACCAGCCTACCAGTACCAGTTGCAGTCGCTCATCAACAACCACATTTAACAGACAGTATGGCCGAAGAGAAAAAGGATGGAGCATGAGCATGTAACTGCATTTAGCAGTTATGGAACTTCATGACTACGAACACTCTAGCTATCCGAGAGGACAATAGAACACCTGAAAGAGATCAGATTCATCCACTAAAGCAAGCAAATGCACTCAGAGGCTCCATTAAGCATTTAGATGCAGTTGGTGGTCAATTATGACCCCTCCATACCTAGAATGGCCAAGTGCCTTTTTAATGAAACTCTATATATACTCACAAACAAGATGTAATCAAGGTTGATGGTTGATGTTGTGATGTACGGTTCAACTTCTGGAGACTGTAACTATTTTGACACTTGCAACGTCTCGTCTTAGTTTTTAGATAATATAAGCTTCTTTTGCTGTTAATTGCTCACTTTCCATTTATCTTCTCTTCCAAGTTGTGCCTAATATGATGTATTCTTGAACTCTTGATGTTTAGCATTAGAGTAGTTGTCATCCTATCTCTATGTTAAAATCTTGTATGTATCATTGAATGAGTTATTCGGGTTTCTCTTCTTCTGGTGCCAGAGAGTTGTCATCCTGTCTGTGCATTAGTAGATTGGATTTGCAGACTTCTTACTAGTTGCAGCTAGCCATCACATGGTCTTATGCATCTGTTGGTGTGGTCAGTATTCTCCATATTCACCCAATGTTAAACTGTGAGTAGTTGGTGGTCTAAAGCCTTGTAGTCTGACGGTGTTCACGCATGTCTAGAGTAAAGCAAAGTAGAAGTGGTTAGTTGGCTTGGACAAGCATCATTCATTCCATTCATCCATTTGCAACAATAAGTTGAATTTATATGTTACTAGGCATCTTCGAGCTACAACCTAGGAGAGTTTCTTGGAATCCTATCATAATTGGCGCCATTACTGGGGAAAGGGGATTAAAGCTCAGCTTCCCTGGGAGAACGACATAGTTCCAACTTTGATGATAGACAAATTCTAGGCACATTTCTAGTTGTAATCATCTATCTGGCGACTCTACTAGAGGACCAACCTAGTGGCGACTCCACATTACAGTTCTGGCTCAGTTTGTGAGGCATACTCAGAGAAATCCTCAAAAATCACCAGCTGACCCAGTGCCGGACCCTGAGAAGATTGTTAAGCAAAGAAGAACATCATAGAAAGGAGCATCAGGATCAGGTAAGCCTAAACAATCTTATCTATCTCTGCAAGAGAAGATTATAGCTGAGTATGTACAGTTCAAAGCTATAGAACCTAGCATTGTTAGTGAAGAAGTACCCTCAAAGATTCATAAAGCTCCTTGTCCGTTAAGTCCACCTTTGGATCTTAGTCCAAAGAAAGCCTCCCATACAGTCCATCATATTCCTTTGTCCCTGTCATCTATTTCACTGCTCCCTACCGTTCAATCTGCTCGTATCCTTCCACCTACCCCAGTCATGGCAGGCCAACAAGCACCCACTAGGATGGAAAGAATCATAGCTGCTAGGTATGGACCCCTGGTCTTGCCCATTCCTTTGAATGTCATACCTACAGGAGAGTATCAGAAATACATGCCTAATTTCACTGGTATAGAGGGAGTAACAGCTAAAGAACACCTTGAATATTTTTATAGTTATGCTGATAACCTAGATATCGGTGAGGATGATGTGTGGATGAGAGTATTTGTCCAAAGCCTTGACAAAGAGGCTAGAAAGTGGTTTAGATAATTGACCCCTAGGTCTATAGTAGACATTGAAGCATTAGATTATGTATTTTTGAAGCACTGGGGAGACAAAAAAGACCTCCTGTATTACCATACCAAGTTTGGAAACCTCAAGAGGGATAATAGGGAATGATTGCCTGATTTTAATAAAAGATTTAATCATATGTATAGTAAGATACCAACTGAAGTAAAGCTTACCCCCACCTCTGCCAAACTCACTTATGCCAATGCTTTTGACTCTGATTTTCACCTGCTATTGAGAGAAAGAAGATGTACCACTCTGGCTGAAATGCAGGATGTAGCCCTAGAGGTAGATTCTAATATCATGGTTGCAAAAAATCTCAAAGGTCATGCTGATAGAAGGAGGCAGAGAGGTGAGGCTTCTTCTTCCTCTACTTCATCTTTAGAACCTAAATTATACAAAATGACTAAAATGATAGAGTCCTTGGTTGCTGAAATATCTAAGCTGAAGGTTGAGTAGAGCTCCAGAAAGGCAAGGCTCCCAAACACATTTGCTCCAAGAAACCCAAATCCATTCAGAAGAGAAAATGATAAATTGCAGATCATTCATAGGGGTAAAGAAGTCGATGAAGAACAAAAGCTTAAGGCTCCTTTCTAAAACGTGGTCATGGAGGAGGAGCAGTTTGAAGAAGAGGATGAAATCCATTGCATGTAAGATAAGGGCAGTGTTTCCTTCTTGACATTGACTGACTATGAAGAATCATTACTCTAGGACCAAACCGGTCAAGAGCCGGACAGAGAGACTATTTTGTAGATTGATGAACATCAAAGATATAATTAGCGGTCAAGACCAAGAAATGTCAAGGAGAATCCTGTCCAAAGAACTGGTGTCCCCACAAAGCATCAGAACATCAAACAGAAAAGATGAGAAGCTGACCCGGTCATCCTTAAAGCACCAGTTCAAGAGATAAGAGGTCCTGACAAGTTCCCTTCCCCTTTCAGCTTTGAATCAGAAGTACAGAAGTTAAAAATATCTGTGCCTCTGATAGAACTTGCAAAGAGTGAAGTTTTTAGAAAGCGTATCCTTGATGCTCTTGAGCTAAAATCCACGCGAGCCTCCACTGACTATGTCAATTTGCAAGATGAATAACCTGCAGTTGTGCTTAGCCCAATGACTAAACTTGCTAATGATAATTCCCCATCATTTATAATGCCTGCCTGATATTACCAGACCTTATCATGATCTATTCTCCTTTGATTCAAGAAAGGTGAAATGTCTGGGGTTGATCAAATATTTAGCTATTACCCTAACTCAACTGCCCATGAAGAGCATGATGATGGAAATTGTGGTAACAGATGTCCCCTCTAAGTTTGGCATGTTGTTGTCTAGAGGGTGGATTAAGAGACTAGGTGGGACATTACAGAATGATCTATCTTATGCCACTGTCCCAGTCTTTGGGGGAGAAAGAAGGAGATTATATAGAGAGGCACAACTGGCATACATCATCAGTGGTGAGAAGAATCCTTCTAATCATCCTATCTACGCTGTGGACACTGACTTTGGGGCATGCATTCTCTAAATTGAAGAATATTAGAAGGCCTCCATGCAGCTCAATAAACCAATAGTCCAGGCCCTCGGAGAGCAAGAAAGTTAGGTTTGGGAGATTTTTTGATGGAGCATGTTCAAGGAAAACTGCAGGAGCAGGGGTGGTGCTGATACCTCCAAAACAAGAAAGCACACATATGTCTTTTAAGCTAGGTTTCCAAGTCACCAACAATATAGCAGAGTATGAGGCTCTAATATTGGGTCTTAATGCAGCTAAAGACAGAGGAGTCAGAAACATAAAGGTGTTTGGAGATGCTGATCTCATCATTCAACAAGTGAACAAAACATTTCAAGCAAGGCACCCAAGGCTGAAAGCATACAAAGATGAGGTATGGAGTCTCAAAGATTCTTTTGATAATTTTTGTATCTCATATATCTCTCATATATCCCTAGAGTAAAGAATCAGCTTGTTGATTCCCTTACTATGTCTGCTAGCATGTTTATCCCTACCATGCCTCCCAGAGTAGTTTATGAAGTTCAGATAAAATATAGACCATCCTTGCTTGATAATGTCCAACATTGGAAAGTTTCTGAGGATGATGATGAAGTGAATAGGTTTATGCAAGTCATTGATGAATTCTCTGAAATGCATATTGACCAAGAGAATGAAGCCTTGGAGGAAAGTCACCATCCCCAACTTAGAAACAAAAATGGCAAAGATAGCATTGTCCATCCGCCCAACAATCAGATACCTAAAGGTCTAGTTCCCTTAGAAAATTTGTTTGACTAGAATGATGTGCCTTATAAGGCTTCCCAAAAAGAAGATCAATTTACAGTCTATAAGCATAACGTAGGGAGTCTAGAGCATCCAAGATACGTAAATCTGTCCACCCATATATCTGTTGCCCAAAGTTCTGAGTATTGCAATTTAATGAAGCAATTTGCTAATGCTTTTTCCTGGAAATATAGTGACCTAAAAACGTATGAAAAAAAGATCATCTAGCATAAAATTCCTTTAGAGAAAAGCACTATCCCTTTTAAATAGAAACAGAGGCCCATAAATCCTTTGCTCCTCCCTCTGATTAAAAAATAAATCAAGAAGTTGTTGGCTGCCAAAATCATAGTGCCCTTGAGATATTCAAAGTGGGTAGCCAACTTGGTAGTTGCGAGGAAGAAAAGTGGAGAAATCAAGCTTTGCGTTGATTTCAGAAATTTAAACAAATTCTCTAAGAAAGACAATTATCCTCTACCCAAGATGGAGCATTTGCTACAGAAAGTATCAGGAGCCAAAGTGATGTCTTTCCTGGATGGATTTTCAGGGTATAATCAGGTTGTTGTGCATCCAGATGACCAAGAGAAGACTGCATTCACCACTCGTTGGGGCACTTTTATGTATTCCAAGATGCCTTTTGGGCTGGTGAATGCTAGAGCCACCTTTCATAGAGCTATGGATATAACATTTGTAGGGGAGAAGGATAGGTTTGTCCTTATCTACCTAGATGATATAATAATGTACTCTAGCAGCCATCAAGACCATTTGCAGCACTTGAAGAAAGTGTTTTTGAAGTGCAGAAGGTTTGGGATTTCAGTCAATCATAAAAAGTCACAGTTTGCTTTAGAAGAGGGCAAGTTTTTAGGACATGTTGTTTCTGTTGCATGTGTCAAAATTGACCTAGAAAGAGTAAGAGCAATATAGAACTTGTCTATCCCGAGATCAAAGAAGGATATTTTGTCCTTTCTGGGCAAGATAAATTTTGTAAGGAGGTTTATCCAAAATTTCGCAGAACTTGTAAAACACATTACCTCCAAGTTGAAAAAGGGGTCAGAAATCAAACAGACTAATGTAGCAAGAAGATCTTTTGAATCCATCAAGAGAGCTATAATGGAAGCTCCTACTTTGATCAACCTAGATTACAGAAAGGAGTTCCATATATTTTCTTTGCCTCTGATGAAACCCTTGCAGAAGTTTTGTTGCAAGTAGATGAGGAAGGTTTAGAGCATCCAGTGGCATTTTTCAGCAAAACCTTAAGGGATGCTGAGTTTAGGTATGATATCATTGAAAAACATGCATATGCTTTTATCAAATCTTTGAAAGACTTCAGAGTTTACATTTTGCATTCCAAGGTAATTGCGTATGTGCCCTTTGCTTCAATGAAAGATGTTCTAATGCAGCCAAATGCTGATGGAAGAAGGGCTAAATGAATTGCAAAGCTGATTGAATTCAACATATAATTGAAGCCCACCAAGCTTTTCAGAGGCCAAGGCCTTGCTAGATTAATGGTTGAAGAAAATTGCAGAATGCTGGACATGAATCTGATAAGCACGAATTCAGATGATGGTCAGATAGAAGGGGAAACAGTTGAACCAGGGAAAAATCAATCATTGGCAGAAAATCTAGCTTTTTGTGAATGGTATTTTACCATAGCTCAATTCTTGTTAAAGCTAGAAGTTCCTCCAAGCCTAAGTTCAAGCCAAGCCAGAACTATTAAGCTCAGGGCAGCTAAATATTGCACTCATGAAAATCTTCTCTACTGGAGGGACCCCTCTAGGGTTCTTTTGAGGTGTCTGGAAAAAGAGCAATCCATGGAGGTTATGCAGCAGTTTCATTCCAGCATATGTGGAGGGAATCACTATTGGAAAACTACAACCCATAAGATCCTCAAAGCTGGATAATATTGGCCCACCTTGTTTTCTGATGTCTTTTCATTTGTTAAATCTTGTGATAGGTGCTAAAGATTTGAAGGGAAGCAGTAGTTGAAATCCCTGCCCTTAAAAGCAATACATGCTAGTGGCCCTTTTCAACAATGGGGTTTGGATTTCATAGGGGAAATCAATCCACATTCCAATGGCTAGCACAGATGGATCTTAGTAGCCATTGATGACTTCACCAAATGGATTGAGGTCATCCCTACCAGAAAGGTTGATCATCATGTGGTTATGAGGTTCTTAACAGAGAATATCTTCACCAGGTTTGGTTGTCCACATAAAATAGTCAGAGACAATGCAGCAACCTTCAAGGCAAAAGAGTTGGTGGACATGTGTGACTCAATGGGAATTAAGTTAGTTCATTCCACCTCATACTACCATCAAGGCAATGGTCTAGCAGAATCTTCCAACAAGAGCCTAATAAGGATAATTAAAAAGATGTTGGAGGACAACAAAAAGAATTGGGATTCTAAGCTCAAGCATGCATTGTGGGCTGATAGAGTGACCATGTTAGAAAATTATATATTACAGAGAAATGGAACACATAAAATATTGCAGAAATATAAACACAGAAAATGCATAAAACAAGAGAGACACACATATACATGGTTCACCCAGTTTGGGCTACATCCATCTCGAACAGCTAATCCTTCCTTTCTATTGTCTAGCAAAATGAAGAGACACAACCTACAACAGATCCGCTGTAATATCCTCTGTTTTCTCTCACAGTGTCACCTCTCTACTTCTCGCTCAAAGAATACACATCTATTACACATCCTCAAATACAATGCCCTCATACAAAGAGAGGGGTTGCCTTTTAGGGAAAAAAACCCTAAACTAAACATAAGTTATACCGTCAGATCATCCACTTAATGAACGACCTAGATTGACTAGAAATTAATATACTTTTACAAGGGAATTTTATCTTTGTTTTTAGCTTCGGGGGCTGCCCCCGAAACCCCCATCGGGGGACCGCTGGCCCCCAGACCTCCCAGCTAGGGGGGATCGGCCCCCCCGGACCCCTGCAAGGGGGACAAGTCCCCCGTGCACCCCCTCGCGTGGAGGGGTGTGCAAACTTCTTGGGGTATACATCTGGTTGAAACAAAGACCTCTAAACAATCATGCTCCATACTCAACAATCTCCCACTTGGAGAATGATTGTACCAACTCCACTGCTGCTTCATTTGTTGGATAATGACTCCTCTTTGGACCTGGCTATTTCTCATCTTCATCATCATCGTTGAAGACCAATCGAAACTGAGAATATTCTTAGTTTCTCCCTGGTTAGTATATCTGCAGGATTCTGGCTAGTGTGTATCTTTTCCAGCTTAAACTCTCCATCTTCCAACACTGATCGTATGAAATGGTACTTGAGTTGTATGTATTTAGTCCTGGAATGAAATGCTGAGTTCTTTGCAAGATGAATGGCACTTTGGCTATCACTGTATAACGTGCACATATCATGCTCCTTACCCAATTCACCCATAAACCTTTGTAACCAAATCATTTCTTTACTAGCCTTTGTAGTAACAACATACTCTGCTTCTGTTGTTGAAAGCGGAACAACACTTTGGATTTTTGAAACCCAACTGACAGTTGTTCCACCAACAGTAAATACATATCCTATAGTGCTCCTCCTATTATCTGTGTCACCTACCATATCTGCATCAACATATCCTTGTAGAGAAATGTTTGAACCACCAAAGCATAATGCTTGATTTGTGGTACCTTTCAAATATCTGAGAATCCATTTCACTGCCACCGAATGTTCCTTTCCTGGATTGTTCATGTACCTGCTTACAACTCCCTCTGCATGTGAAATATTAGACCTTGTGCAAACCATTGCATACATTAAGCTTCCAACTGCTGATGCATATGGAACTTTAGACATATAATCCATGTCTTCTTGGGTCTTTGGGCACATTTCCTTACTAAGTTTGAAATGGCTAGCAAAAGGTGTACTAACTGGTTTGCATTGTGCATGTTAAATCTTTTCAACACCTTTTGTATGTACTCATTCTGAGACAATGTTAATTTACGATTTTTCCTGTCTCTAGTTATTCTCATACCAAGGATTTGTTTTGCAGCTCCCAAATCATTCATTGCAAATGAATTTGCCAATTTTCTTTTGAGAACATTTATTTCTTGCATGTTAGACCTTGCAACACGCATGTCATCTACATACAATAACAATATAATATAGTTGCCATCATTTTTCCTTTTCAGATAAACACAATGATCAGAGTGACATCTAGTATAACCTTGTTTAGACATAAACTTGTCAAATTTTAGATACCACTGTCTTGGAGCCTGTTTTAAGCCATACAAGCTCTTCGTCAACCTGCACACTAGTTTCTCCTTCCCTTTCACTTCATATCCTTGTGGCTGTTGCATATATATCTCTTCCTCCAAATCCCCATGGAGAAAGGTTGTCTCTACATCTAACTGCTCGAGATGCAAATCTTCAACTACTACTAGACTTAAAATAGTTCTGATTGAAGTCATTTTAACAACAGGAGAAAATATTTCATCAAAATCAATACCTTTCTTCTATGCAAACCCCTTCACCACAAGTCTAGCTTTGTACCTCTGTTTTCCTCCATCGTCTTCCTTCAACCTGTAAACCCATTTATTCTTCAATGTAGTTTTTCCTGTAGGCAACCTGACTAAGTCCCAAGTCTAGTTATGCATTAAGGAGTCCATCTCTTCTTCCATGGCTACCTCCCACTTCTTTCTGCTTTCAACCTGCATTGCTTCTTCATAACATTCGGGTTCACCAGAATCAGTCAACAATAAATAATATAATGAAGCAGAGTATCGTTCAGGGGGTCTACTTATCTTGGTAGATCTTCTAACACCACTTTCAGGTGTTTGGGGTGCCTGTTGCTGTTGTGGTGGTTGCTGCTGTTGTGGTTGTTGATTATTATTATTTTCAGGCACCTTTACTTTTTCAGTGATTTCATCAAGGACTGCGTATTCCTTGTTTTCCTTTTCCTGCAACTAATTCTTATACAAGACCTTTTCATTGAATATTACATATTTTCTCCTAATGATTTTGTGATTTTCGAAATCATATAAGCGATAACCAAAATCATTAACACCATATCCAATAAAGGTACATTTCTTTGACTTTGCCTCAAGCTTTGTTCTATTTTCTTTATCAATATGGACAAAGGCCTCACAACCAAAAGGCTTTAAAAAAGAGTAGTTTACCTTTTTACCTGTCCATGCTTCCTCTGGAACACCTCCATCCAAGGAACTTGAAGGTCCTTTGTTTATTAGATAAACAACAGTATATATAGCATCTGCCCAAAATTGTAAAGGCAATCATGCATGCAATATCATGCACCTTGCACGATCCATGATTGTTCTGTTCATCCTTTCTGACACACCATTTTCTTGTGGTGCTCTTGGAACTGTCTTCTCTCTGTGAATTCCATGCTCTTAATAGTACCTATCAAACTCTTTGCTACAATATTCACCTCCATTTTCTGATCTAAGAAACTTCAATTTCGTTCCTGTCTCAATCTCAAGCTTTCCATTTCTTGAAAGTATCAAATACATCAGATTTATTCTTAATACAATAAATCAAGTTTTTCTAGTTGCATCATCAATAAAAGTAATATAATAACGAGAGCCACTGAGAGATGATACTTGAGCAGGTCCCCATACATCTGTATGCACAAGCTCTGGGTTTTCTCTCTTCTTTTCTTTCCCAACTCTAAGAAATCTGACTCTTTATGTTTTCCATAAATACAATTCTCACAGAAGTCCATATCAACATTCTTCAAACCCGGCAACAAATTCCTTGAGTGAAGAATCTTCATCCCCTTTTCACCCATGTGTCCGAGCCTATGATGCCATAATGCTGCATCTGCTCCTTTGGAAGTTAAAACATTAACAGAGTTAGAAATACCATTGAAATACAATGTACCAACCATTTTGCCTTTTGCTATTACCAAGGCTCCTTTTGTGACCTTCCAAGCTTTATCTGTGAAAGTTGTCACACAACATTCACAGCCTAACTCCCCTGTTGAAATCATATTTTTCTTTAGATATGGAACATGCCTTACCTCCTTTAGTAGCCATTGGTTTCCATTCTACTGTTTTACAAGTACCTTACCCATTCCAACAATTTTACACGGTTTATCATCACCCAAACGAACTTGCCCAAAATCCCCTTGAACATAGTCATGAAAGTATTTCTTATCAGGTGTGGCATGGAATGAGGCCCCTGAATCTACCACCCAGGAATCAATAATATTTTCGAAAGAAAGAACCAAAGCATCTTGTAACACCTCACCTGTCACATTTGCTTCATGATTGTTTTCTTTCTATGCATCTCCTTCTTTTCCCTTTTGAGATCTACAGTCTTTCTTTAGGTGTCATTTCTTTCCACATTTCCAACACATTATCCCCGATCTGGACTTGGATCTTCCTGTCCTTGATTTACTGCGATATCCTGAGCTCTTTCCTCTTTCTATTTTTCTTCCCCTAGACTCTGCACTCAAAGCATTACCCGATGTCTCACCAGAGCGTTACCATCACATTTCCTCGCTAAGGATAGCACCGAAAACATCATCAAACTTTAAAGTACTAGATCCAGAAACAGAGTTACTAATGGCCATTACCAAACCATTCCAACTTTCTAGTAATGAGCACAAGAATAACAGAGCTCTAACTTCCTCATCAAAGTTTACCCCTACAGAACATAACTAACTTGTAATAGTATTAAAATCATTTAAATGGTCTGCGACAGATCCACCTTCCGACATTTTCATATTAAATAACCGTTTCATAAGAAATACCTTGTTTGAGGCCAAGGATTTTTCATATAGTTTCTCCAACGCCTTAATCAAACCCTCTGTCATTGTTTCCTTTGAAATGTTGAAGGCGATCGATGCTGTGAGGCATAATTGTACTGTTCTAAGTGCCTTTCTATCGAGAATGTTCCATTCCTCATCTGTCATACCTGTCAGCATCTTTGTTTTTCTGCCCAATGATAGGTATAGATCTTTCTGATACAGATAATCTTCCATCTGCATCTTCCACAGCGAGAAGTTTTGGTCGTTAAATTTCTCAACCCTAAACTTACCATCTTCCACCATTGCTCCCACTCGAATGAGGAACCCTTCTTTTGTGCGAGTTTATCTGCCAAATAGACCTTCGACTCTGATACCAGTTGTTAGAAAATTATATATTACAGAGAAATGGAACACATAAAATAGTGCAGAAATATAAACATAGAAAACGTATAAAACAAGAGAGACACAGATATACGTGGTTCACCTAGTTTGGGCTACGTCCGCCCCGAATAGCCAGTCCTTCCCTTCTATTATCCAGCAAAATGAAGAGACACAACCTACAACAGATCCACTATAATATCCTTTATTTTCTCTCACAGTCTCACCTCTCTGCTTCTTTCTCGGAGAATACACATCTATTACACAGCCTCAAATACAATTCCCTCATACAAAGAGAGGGGTTGCCTTCCAGGGAAAAAACCCTAAACTAAAAATAAGTTATACCGTCAAATCATTCGCCTAATGAATGGCCCAAATTGACTAAAAATTACTATACTTTTACAAAGCAATTTTACATCTGTTTTTAGCTTTGGGAGCGCTGCCCCTGTAACCCCCTCCGGGGGACCCATTGGCCCCTAGACCCCTCAGCTAGGGGGGATCGGCCCCACCGGACCCCCGCTGGGGGGACAAGTCCCCCCGCAGCGCCCCGCGTGGAGGGGTGTACAAACTTCTTGGGGTATACATTCGATTGAAACAAAGACCTCTAAGCAATCATGCTCCATACTCAAAATACCACCAAGAAATCCATAGGGAATTCTCCATTCAAGCTGGTATATGGCATTGAGGTTGTATTCCCAATTCAGTCAACCCTCCCTGTGGCAAAGTTTTTATAAGAAGAGCAGAATGGGGAAGAGAAAATGGTAAAAAGGATTTGTGATTTGGTAGAAGTGCATTAAATCCAGGATCAGCTGGTTGAGAAGTTTGCAACAAATCAAAAGATGATCAAAGAAGCCTTTGATAGGAAGGCAAAGACAGACAATTTTCAGGTTGGAGACTTGGTTCTTAAGTGGGATGCCTTGAAAGAGAAGAAAGGAAACCATGGGAAGTTTGATGCTCTATGGAAGGGAACTTTTTTCATCACTCAGATCCAGGGGAACAATACTTTCTTGTTGAAAAGCATGGAAGGAGAGATAGTTTTTGATGGCCCAGTTAATGAGAAATTTTTGAAAATTTATGTTGTTTAAGGTCTTCAGGCCTTAAAGTTGTAAATATGTTGTTTTATCAGTTTTAGTGTAGGAATAAGTAGATTCCATTCCCAATGGGACACTAGGAAATTTTTCTCATCTGGTTTTGACAGAAAAGGCATTGCCCTATAGTTCTTGAGACCTCACAGGGAGGATCTTATCCCCAGAAGGAGCCAGTGTTAGCTCTACTACATACCTTTGATATTGGAGGATCAGAAGTGAGCTTGGTTGGTTCGGTTATGATTCTAATGGGCTCATAATGGTTATTCTTGCCTTTTTCCTTTACCTCGCCCATTCTCCCTTCATCTTTGTTTCTTCTGTTGTTGCAAGCCCCGAGCACTAAAGCCCAAAACCCCATAAAACCTTAGTCATGTGTCTTCGCACCTTATAAAATCATCGCCTTTAATTACGATCATCGATTGCCACACACCAATCCAACAAATCTCGTCATTCCTGACAAAGAAACCCACGTGATTAAATCCCCAACACTCGATCATCTTCGTCGGAGATCCAACGGCAGTCGCTCTCCTCGTGTCCACAAAGCGATGAAACATTAACGCATGATGGAGAGTGGTTTTCCTCTCTCCTCCGCCGCCATGCGTCATGTGCTGACTGGAATTGCGCGCCCTCACTCTTTACCGCCCAAAGCCTTGAAGGCGGTGCGACCGATACTGCTTACCGCTTCACCTCATGACCCCGCCCGATAACCGCCGAACGCTTTCGCTGCCCGACCACCATTGGATCTGTCCGCCTGAGATCCAACGGCCAACGTTCGCTCCGCTCCCACCTTTTCCAACACCCTCCACCAAGCCATCTTCGTCGTCTATCCTTTCGATCTGATGATCGATCTTTCTCCCTCATCCAACTCGTCCATTTGCTACGCAGACCACCTTCCTTAACCATTCTATGTGCCCAAAGGACGAAGGTGACCAGCGTACCAGTACCAATCGCAATTTCTCCTCAACAACCACATTTAACAGACAGTATGGCCGAAGAGAAAAAGGAAGGAGCATGAGCATGTAACTGCATTTAGTAGTTATGGAACTTCATGAATACGAACACTCCAGCTGTCTGAGAGGACAGTAGAACACCTGAAAGAGATCAGATTCATCCACTAAAGCAAGAAAACGCACTCAGAGGCTTCATTAGGCAGTTAAATGTAGCTTATGGTCAATTATGACCCCTCCATACCTAGAATGGCCAAGTGCCTTTGTAATAAAACTCTATATATACCCACAAACAAGATGTAATCAAGGTTGATGGTTGATGTTGTGATGTAAGGTTCAACTTCTAGAGACTGTAACTATTTTGACACTTGCAGCATCTCGTCTTCATTTTCAGCTAATATAAGCTTCTTTTGTTGTTAGTTGCTCACTTTCCATTTATCTTCTCTTACAAGATGTGTCTGATATGCTGTATTCCTAAACCTTGATGTTTAGCATTAGAGTAGCTGTCATCCTATCTATGTGTTAAAATCTTGTATGTATCATTGAATGAGTTATTCAAGTTTATCTTCTTCTAGTGCCAGAGAGTTGTCATCCTGTCTGTGCATTAGTAGATTAGATTTGTATACTTCTTACTGGTTGCATCCGGCCATCACATGGTCTTGTGCATCTGCTGGTGTGGTCAGTATTCTCCATATTCACCCAATCTTAAACTGTGGGTAGTTGGTGGTCTAAAGCCTTGTAGTCTGATGGTGTTCATGCATGTCTGGAGTAAAGCAAAGTAGAAGTGGTTATTTGGCTTGGACAAGCATCATTCCTTCCATTCATCCATTTGCAACAATAAGTTGAATTTATATGTTACTAGTCATCTCCGAGCTACAACCTAGGAGAGTTTCTTGGAATCCTAACAGTGGTAAAGCTCAAATTCCTCAGTTAGTGCTTCAATAGTCTTATTCATGAAATGTGTGCCTTGGTCACTCATCAAGATCTTTAGACAACCAAACCTGGAGAGTATATATTCAAAGATGAACTTCACAACAATTTCTGCACTGTAATCATTCACTGGTTGTGCCTCATCCCATCTTGTCAAATAATCAGTGGTAGTGATGATATACTTCACACCAGTCTTTTTTCCTGGTGGACTGATAGGTCCAACAAAGTTAATAGCCCATTTTTCAAAATCCTGTAAAGTTACATGTGTTACTAGCGACATGTCATCTCTTCTAGATGGCCTTCCTTTTCTTTGACGTACATCACATGCTTGAAAAAATTCTTTTACATCCTTATGTACTATGGGCCACCATAGCCCAGCTCTCAACATTTTCTGTGCAGTGGCTTTTCTTGCATAGTGCCCCCCTGTGACTCCTCCATGAGCTTCTATCAAAATACTCTGTTGTTCATGTCCAGGGACGTATTTGCGCAATACTTCATCTAGTCCCATTTTGTACAAGTGTCCAAAAATCAATGAGAAATCATCTACTCTAACCACCAATTCCTTCTTTTGCTTCATAGAGTACTCCACAGGTGTCATTCCTGTGGCCAGAAACTGAATAATATCGATGAAGTGATCATCTGCGACTCTAATTATGAATATTTGTACATCGGGTAGGTTATCTTTGATATTTGTGGGTTCTTCTCATGTCTCTATTCTTGATAGATGATCAGGCCCAACATCAATTTATATGGATTCGCTATAAATTTGAAGTCATACTCCTGGAATAATAACAACCATCGGCAGATATTTCCTCCTAAAACAAGCTTATTCACAAAATATTTTAGCACAAAGTGATCAATGAAAATTTTGAAATGCACTCCCAACAAGTAGTGTCTGAACTTATGTAATGCATATACCATAGCTAATCCCTCTATTTATGTTGTGCTATAGTTCTTTTCCACGTTGGACAGTTTCCTGCTTGCAAATGCTATGGGATGATCAATTTCTCTTACTCCTGGTTGCATTAACGCTAAACCCAATGCCCTGCAAGATGCATCAACATGTACATGGAAATCCTTCTTCTAGTTTGGTAAAACTAGAATAGGCGTAGTTACCATCTTCTCTTTCAGTACATCCAAGCTCTTTTGGCACTCGTCGCTCCATTGAAAAGTCACATCTTTCTTCAAAAATTTCTCCATTATCATAGTTATCTGTGCATGCCCATTTATAAACTTTTTGTAGTAGCAAGTATTTCCCAGTGTCATGCGTAGTTATCTCACTGTTTTTGGTGTTGACAGGTTCACAATAACTGCAATCTTCGCGAGATCCACCATTAATCCCTATTTACAAACTACATGTCCCAATAGTATACCAAATGGTGCACAAAATATGCACTTCTTCATGTTCAATGAGATCTGGTACTGCCTACGCATATCCAACATCAACCTTAAGCTTTCCTCATGCTTTTATAATAGACCAAATACTGTCCAATTGTCGAAGTAAACTTCCAAAAAATTGTGTATATATTCCTTAAGGATTGCAACTACAACTCTGGAAAAGATAGCAGGTGCATTCTTCAATCCAAAAGGCATCACCGTGTACTGATAAGAGCACCACTCAGTATAAAAAGTTGTCTTATGTCTATCTTTTGGTGCAATTCTTATATGATGGTATCTTGAAAAGTCGTCTTTGAAAGAATAGGCCTCTTGTCCTCCTACATTGTCTAATACTTCATCTGTAAATGGTGTAGGGAAGGGGTCATGCAAACATGCATCATTCAATTTCCTTAAGTCAAAACAAATTCTGATTTCCCCTTTTGCCTTGTTTTCCTGAACCACCATGGGACTTACCCATTCAAACTCTTTGACAAGTTCGATTATCCCAACTGTTAATATTTTGTATAATTCTTAATTCAACTTGTCCTTGTATTTTGGATTCAGTCTATAAGGTCTCTATTTGATAGGCTTCACATTAGGCTTTAGAGGTATCCTCATGACTCCCAAATCTCCTATTATGCCCTTCATATCTAAAAACTTAGTGGGGAACAACTCCTGATATTCATGCAAGAGATTTGTTATCTTCCTAACTATGTCTTCATCCCAGTAATCTCTTATTTTTTTGTACTTCGGTTCAACCTATGACCCTATATTCACCTTCTTCATCTTCAATGGCTTTGTTATATCAAGTATTTTGGTCTCATGTCCATTTACTTCGCAATGAACTTATGACTATTTAATGTCAATATTGTGAGGATATTCATCCTCTTTCGCAAAGAGTTTATAGCATTCCATTACATTATGTATCTATGCAGCCCAATCAGGTTGCCAAATAACTGGAACTTCATTCTCAAAAATATTCTTCTTAACTATATTCAGAGCTGCATCCATATGTGGACAATCATCTTCGAATCTGAATTTCATTATAAATCCATCAACCACTTCTAGGCAGCTAGAAGTACCATGTCGAAGCTCCATTTCCAAATACCAATTTTGAGGAATTGTCTCTAAGGTATGGATGAAGCCATGCACCCATTCTTCTCAAGGAATTTCTCCCCAAGCTACCATACAAAGTTGTATGTGGTCTTTGGGATCATTCTGGCCATTATACTTTTCTATGACCTTTGTTTCTACTTGACCAAACCTTACCCACATCAACCTTCTACACTTTTTCTAATCTCCTATATTTTTCTTATGAGTACCCCACCATTTAGCAAGAGTAGCCCTCAGTGCTTGATCCAGAGCTAACAATATCTGATATTTTTCTACCTATCTTTCATAATCTATAAAGAAAGTATTTATATTACCCAAACCATCATACAAAGGTAAATCACATACCTCAGCTGTCATACAATACACTGCTTTAGTGATCTTTGCACATCGCCTTGTAGACAGTTCATGCAACCTCTTCTTCCAGTTTTCCAATTCCTCTTCTAAATCTGAATTGTGGGAGTTATCTTGCTCCCAATTCAGTTTTCCATCTGTGGTAGTTTTAATCCATTCTTCTTCTTTTGTTTTTATTTGATAAATGTTGTCGATGACATCTATACTATACTCTTCTTTGATAGGTTTAGTATATCTTTCTCCCTGTGATGGATCTAATGGAACAATAACTCTCATATTATTGCTTTCAAATGTCATTTTCCTTTTCTTCAAGTTAATTATAGCCATGTTAGAAAATGCCCAATCTAACCCAAGCAATGTGGGGTAGAGATTACTATCATCCACAATCTCAATCACTTTGAAATTAGTGGTAGTGCGCACTCCATCAATGTCTACTGTGATACCTACCAATCTTCCTAGAGGGATAATCTTTTATTGATTCGTCATTTTCAGCTGAATAGCCGACCATTGTAGCTTTGGCTTACCCATCAATTCCCAAGTTTGCTTCGGCACGACATTGGTATCAGATCCTAGCTCTAGGATAACCTGATCCATGTCATATTCCCCAATCTGTGTTGTAAGCCTCATTTCCTTTCCAGACTGCTTCTTGTGTTTATGTAGATTATTCACTGCATGCACCTCACTTTGTGGCACCTCTTTAGGAGCACACGAGTCTATCAATTCCTGCAATCCCTCTATGAACTTATAATTTCTCAACAACTTCATGCATGTCTGTAGAAAATACTTCAAAATATTTGGATCCACATCTTGTGTCACAACCGGTACTATCTCATAGATATCATTTTGAGTCAGTTTCACGATAAAGGCCAAGGCCCCATCATCCATAAAGCTTGACCTGGCCTCCATGAATACTTTCATTTCCTTCAAGATATCAAATGCAAAAGATTTTTCAGTAGTTTTTCTTACACATGTAGCTTCAACTTCCTTTTTCCCATTGGCTTTATCATTTCTAGTCGCAGCTCCACTTCTTGTTACAATGTTGATGCGTGGTTGATCCCCCATTGACTCAATGGTCATCATTTGAATATTTGTTGCGGGTTGCTGGTTTCTTTTCTCCTGCATCTCCATAATAAGGACAGGACATTCCTCTATCACATGATCAAAATACTTACAGTAGCTGCAGGTTGTCGTAGGATTCTGACAGGCTCTTGCAAAGTGTCCTGTCTATCCACAGTTATAACATATTATTTAACCACATCCTCAACCATCTCCTCCTCATCATCCTTGAAATTCTCTCAGACTAGTGTGCTAGCCTCGCTCCTTGTGTGTATGCCCTTCACCTTGCAGATTATAAGCATCAACAGTGTGCTCCATCATTAAGTCATAACTTCGACAAATTTTCTCATCATGGCCTACTAATCTGCAAAAGTTGCAAAATAACTGCTTTGGGGTCTGAACATACTTCTGTAATAGGTAGAAATCTTCAGTGTTTTTGGCCTCTCATTCTACAAATCTCACACCACAAACCTGGGTTTACTGGATTAGGTGCTCCGCTTACCAAATAATCTCTAAACACATGGCATTGATCCTTATAATGACCCTCTGCTTTGCATTTTTTATAGGATACTTCTGATCTGGTCTCTTTGCCTTTATTGAGATCCTGCAATTCCAAGGTCAAATTGGCTAGCTGACTTTGTATTTTTTGTACTCCTGCATGAGTATCTCCAATCGACAAAGCTTCCAACTTCATCGCAATCTCCAATGATTCAACTTGAGTCGTGATCTTCTGTTGTGTCAAAGGTAACCTAATATGTAGCAGTAACGTGGCTATGAACCATTCCTTATGTTGTTAAGGAGGTAGGGTAAGGCTTACTTGTCCCATTAATACCTTGAATCGCTGATCCAACGCCCACACAAGCTCAGTTGCTGCTTATTTGATATTTTTTAGCTCTCTGATGCACTGTGATTCTAATTTCGGCTTTTTGAATTCTGATACCAATGATTTCTTAATTTCATCAAACGAAGGAGTCAGATTAGTTGCAGAGTATTTCATATACCATGTTAGCGCTCTTTCTCATAGTGACATGATGATATGAAAATTATTTACATCATCACTAGTGATATGTCTTGTTGTCCATACTGCATCAACTACAAACCGAACTAGTCAAGATCCTCTGGTCCAAGTCCTTTAAAGATATGAAGTTTAATGTCATCTTCCATTTTCCTTTTCGGGGGCTAGGGGGAGGAAGAGGGGGTGGGTGTGTAGGGGAATTATGGGGAGGGGGATGGGGAATCCCAAAGGTGCCCTTATTTTTCTCAACTCCTAACTTCGACATGCCTTCAAGAAGGGTAGGGGAATGTCATGGGGTTGTAGGGTTACTTCTTTCTTCTTCACTCTCAAATCCTCCTAACAAGGGGGCATAGTCAGTCTCAATAAAATTCTTCGGATCTATTCTATATCATTTTCCACTTCGCATAGACCTTAGTTCAGGCTTATTTCCTCTTTGTCCAAACATTAATCTAATTGCATTCACATAATCCCCTTTTCACATAATAACATCTTAATCTAGAGATTAAAATATCTTAAGAACTTACCTTGGCATCCTTTGAAAATTATTCGTTCAGCTTTGGTATAAGATATGGTTGCATCTATTGTGAACTCAGTGATAAATCCTCCCAAAATGCTATTGATCCAGAAATCAACAACCCTTGAGATATTGTACTTGAGTCATTGTATCAATTCAGGATTCCACTCCTTAGGTTATTCTTTCTTGAAACAAGTCTTATGCTCAGTCAACTTAGATACCCACTCATATACTTCAATGTAGAATGAAAAAAAGAATATTTGGTATTTCTCTTCGATGATCTACTTGTGCAACCAATCTTTAGCTAATAATTAAGGGTTTATGTTCTCTTTTTCCGCAAGTTCTCTTTATTTCTTTTCAACCCACTCCTCGATTTCTTTCTTTGACAAATGCCAAAACATATTCCTTAAGCAAATCTTGATCTCGAAAATGGATCCATTTGTTGTTTCAAGGGGGTTTGACCCAAATTTTGATTATACTATGCACCAACAAAACCCTCAACCACTAGCCCTTTCAGCAGTGATCTGCAAGCAGATCACAGTCTCACCTGAAGTGGTTATGGGAGGTTGTAGAACCAGGTTTCTGCAGCCAAAGGGATATTTGCGTTATGGCACCCATGTGCTCACATATGTATTATATCTATCTACAACTTCGCGTACATGAATACTTTTGCACTGATGATTAATTTCGCAGACTAGTACTTAATGCATAAACATAACTGTGAACAGTATAACACGTATTATTTCACATAATTCAGTAAAAAGCATTAATGATGATATATCTGACAACAGATAATGAACACAGAAAGATACACAATACTTCACCAAAAATTCTTCTTTATTAATAAGGATCTTCAATACATACACTTCTATGACCTGCACACCTAGCTGCAGGTGATCTGTGCACTTAGCTGCAGACTATTCAAGGCCCCCACACACTTGGTTGCAAAGCCTTCCCGAAAACATAGACCCAAGACACAAAATATGATCAATCTATGAATTCTATCTATGCTTATTTATTTAACTTTGACAAAGTATTACATCTTCTTTATATAGGTTTCCTTACTACAATACCATAGTCCACATACCATGGATCTAACAAAGCAATGGACTAATACCCGAAACCCATTTACAAAATAAGGGACTTTTGACCCACCCCAAAGCCCATAAACACTGCGCGATGTATAGAACTTCACCAGCTCCACTCCTCAAAATGAGAAGTCTTTAACCAAAACTTAGGCCAAGGTGGGTTTCCCCCAACAAAAATACCTATAAAAAGAACTTTATTTAACCCCCTACCAATATGAACCCAAAACACCTTCCTAATTTAAAAATCACTAGATCTTGTAGGTATTCATTTTTTCATTAACATTTTTTTATACCCCTTTACATTTCTATCCCTTTTTTTTCATTAACAATGGTAAGCATATTCTACACGTAAAAAGAATAACCTAAATACAAGGTAGTTGAAAACTTGAAAGTTTCAATAAAAATGAGGCAGATATAAGATGGATGATTTAAAAATGCATACTGTGGAAAATTTCCATGGAAGATACATAGATCTGAACTCTCAATTGCATCTATGTTCTATTGAATACTGAAAAAGATACACTACAATAGTTCAAAACAAAACCTCGACAACCAACTAATGACACACCTATTATTTCGTTTATAGAATAGGAAGGGGAGAGGAAGTACAATGAATATGGACACATCCAAAATCCTATATGGTTGGACTTTGTCAAATCATATCCCTAACCTGATCACCTAGTGCACCATAGTCGCATGGTAAGAGTTCCAAGTAAGTGTGTCTCCATCAAAAGATGAACTGGAGCATGCAAGCATACATCCCTTCCTTGAGATCTATGTCCTCTGCCTAAGATGGGAATTTATCATTCCTAATTAGACTAATTGACTAGAGTTTTGCACCCTTTTAGTAGGAATAGATCATGCATGATAAAAATAGCAAAAGAAAATCTCTAATATTAGAAAAACTCTATCCAAAACTGAAATTGTTAAATATGAAACAACATCTAAACTCGAATTAACTTAAGGTGTGACATGCATGCACCCTCTTCCAAACAATAGTCTATTTCACTATCTCGTATGGCATGCATGTGCCCTCTACCAAGTTGTAACCACCTCTCCCACATTTACCGACTTTCACCAGCCTTCCAGGGTAAAAATGAGTTGAGGGATACTATGACATGACTGAACCTCCTAGATCACCTTAAGGAAATGGAATCGACAGACTATGACTTTAATGACTTCCCTTAGGTGCTACAGGAACCCCAAGAGCTAAACCACCCTTCCAGGTGTCTGAACCGTGAGTTAACTTGATTTTTCACTGATTTGGACCCCCATACAATGGAATAACATAGCCTAAATTTGACTATAACCCTCAAGTCTCATGCATAATCCAACAAGGAAGCAACTACAATCTTTTTTACCCAATTCTATGCCAGCTATCGCAATATCTAAGTGACTTTTTCAGGGCTAGTCTCCAGATCTCTACCCAAAACACGATGAAACTCTTAGAAATGATAAATAACACAGAGACAAAGCCTCTAACACAAAACTTAATTAAGGAATTGACCCAATATTAGTTTAACCATGATAGACATTTCGCCAAACACATTGAAAACATGTCATTTATAGGTCATAATTACATATCTGAACATAGGGGTTTCATACTTAACTTAGAATCGTCAAGAAGGTCTGATGCCCTCTCACAATAGTTGCAATATCATCTATTAGGTCATGCATTCATTAACCATTCATTTACTAACCAAAACATGATGAGAGCCATAGCTTAAGTCTGTCATAAAATGATACTTATAACCAACATATAACTAGAATAATAAAAAGCATAGAACATCCATTAAAGCCACATAATATCAGGTATAGATACTCATGAAATACAAGGAGAAAAGAACTCTTATTAACATATGCAAATTCCAACCAAGTCAGGGAATTCCACATACCACCCAACCATAGATTGCGTTGAAATAAATATTTCTTTAGGATAATGTCCCATGTTCCATATTCCAAGCATGAATATGGGACTTACAACATAACTAACCAAGGCTTCTCAAGCTTTACCGTGTATGTCGCCATTACTAGTCAAGGGATTTCTAGGCCTGAAACCCTCATCTATACAACTAGGCTTTACCATGTATCCTGCCATTACTGGTCAAGGGATTCTTAGGTCTAAACAAGAAACGTACACTAGAATGTTTTACCACAATCCCACCATTACTAGTCAAGGGATCACTAGGCCTAACAAGCATGGATGCCTTTGGATTTCTTCACCAATATCTTGAGGAATTTTCCCATCTCCACCCTTAGGTTTTACCATGTATCCCACCATTATCGGTTAAGGAATTCCTAGGCCCTTGCAAATTTTCCTGAGATTGCCTCACTCAGTTCAAAAACCATATGACGATCCAGCTCAACCAAATGAAAGAACCCCTGTCACACCTGGAAAAGCCTATGTCAATGACAATAAGAGAACCAAATACAAACATGCATGTACCATGCATGCCAAAAATAACAAGGAAATCATATGTGCAACTCGATACTTGCAAGTGATCTCGTTGTAGCGGCTTGATCCAACTCTTATTTGCTTGATATTTTTTTCCCTTTTTCTTTCTTTCCCTTCCCTTGCCTTCCTTTTCCCAATGCTAGAGTGCTCCAAGAATGCTCTAAGTGTGCAAGAGTATGCGAGAGAGAAAAGAGAGAGAGCTCCAAGCTAAAACCGACAAAAGTTAAATTGACAAAAGCCATGAAATGATCCTCATAAGCCTTTTTATTAATTAGGCCTCTATTTTCTTCAATTTCCATTATTTTTCCTTCAATTTCTTCCTCACATGCAACCTGTGACCTTTCACCTTTCTTTTCTCATATTTCCATTATTTTCTTAAATAAAATGTCAATTAATGTCTCTTGCCTTTTCAAAGCCTTTGCCATTGCCTTTTCCAATTTCCCCTTAGCCATAATAAACCAAATGAACACCCATTAGGATTTTTTTCCCAACATTTAGCTTGGAATACATGTCCCATGACCTGGTCTTATATTTTTTTACATGGAAATTCAACCAGGCGTTGTTACAGAATCCTTCGCCTTGGGGGAACATCGTCTTCGATGTTCAATGAAACCTATAGACCAACAACCACTAAAACACTAACATACTTCCTATGGAGCTTTATAACACAGCTCGTTGTAGCTTTATGATTATTGCACGTGATAAACCATAATCATAGATCACATGGAACCATCATAAATCAAAATCATATGCATACTTAAAACTAAAATGAAATATTGATACCTATCCTTCAATTGGTTCTTTGCTTCTTCCTTTGTTCTTTTCGTACACACACTGATTGATTGCCACAACTGGTGAGCACCCAATGTCTTCTCTTCAACCATGTACACATACCATAGTCTACCCCACACACATACAACCACATACGACATATGAAATCACACAATACATGCACCTACACCTAAGATACAACACATACACCTACACCAAACATACAACACAACACACACACCTACACCTAGTGTACAACACAACACAATACATACACCTACACCCAGTGTACAACACAACACATACACCTACACCCTGTGTACAACAAAACACAATACATACACCTACACTCGGTGTACAACATGGCATGTACGCCTACACTTGATGTACAACATAACGAATACACATGTCAAAATACCATGACTACACAATGTACATACACAACACCACATGTGCACAACACAACCTGTACGACATGCACACAATACCACATGTACACAATACAACTTGTATGACATGCATACAATACCACATGTACATAATACCCCCTGTACACATCACCACCTAGACAACATCACATGTACATGACACCACTTGCACATTGTGTACACAGCACCACATGTACACAATACCACTTGTGCAATGTGTACACAACATCACATGTAAATGACACCACTTGCACAATGTGTATACAACACCATATATACATAGCACCACTTTCACAACATGTACACAACACCATGCTCACACAATACACACATGTACAACATGTACACAAACTACATGCACATGAAACCTCATGTACATAACACCAGATGTACACAACACCGCATGTACAACATGTACTTAGTACCATATCTACACAACACTATATGTACAATGTGTACACCACACCACATGTATGCAGAACCACATATACAACATGTACATATCACCAGTTGTACACAATATTGCACATACAACATGCACACAACACTATATGTACATAGTACCACACATACAACATACATACAACATACATACAACACTATATGTAAACATTATTGCATATGCAACATGCACACAACACTGTATGTACACAAGACCACATATGCAACATGCACATAACACCATATATACAACATGTACTACATATAAAACATGTACAACATATATAAACATGTACTGCATATAACACATGTACAAAATATATACAACAATAGTACTGCACATCGAGAGATCACACTGACTCTACCATGCAACCTGGCTTCTAGTGTCTTCCCACTATCCATGCTTGTCCCAACATGCTACATATCACACTGCTTTCATTCCGTTGATGTATTCCTCAAAATTACCTATCCATAACATAAACATAGACATAATATAATCACATAATATAAATTCATATCCATATGATATTGACCTCATAGATCTGTTAGGGCTACTCTTCCCACTTGATTCCTCATAATACCAGGAACCTCTTCATGTGATTCACCTGGATAAGCAATCATTCCTCCACAAGAATAATCCCTAATGACCCGATCAGACAACAATATATATATATATATATAACAATCATGATTCTTGATGAACGTGTTAGACAAACACACACACACACACACACACATATCTATATCTATACATGTAAACACTAGCATAAAAAAATCATGATCCCTGAAAACCCTTTCAGACAACGGCATACATACATTTATATACATGTAAACATTAGCATAATCATGATCACAACACAATTACCATATACGATAAGGTTTAGGTTAAGAAAACTCCCTTTATCCATGCACAACATGCACAACATTGAGAACAACAGTTCCCAATATAGCCAAGGCATATAATTCCTCAAATCCATTTACTTTACCTTTCTGATGATTATCCTACCACCGTCCATTTATCCCAATGGACCCAAACAATCCAACTAACTATCATATTCTTTCCTTCAGGAGCCCTTTACTTAAGCACCAGGCTCCATCCAGGTCTTGAATTGCCTGTTGGCATTAATCCTACTCTCCCTGAGCTCCATTAACTTTCCTCTTTTCCCAACCAATTCTAAAGACCCTCAAAACATTAAAGGTAAGTTTTATAGGACATTTTGTCACATATGGTCAATAGGCCTTCAATTAGATCAATCAACATTATTTGACTTCCTTTTCATCATCCTTGCATAAAGCCCTAAGCATGACTCATTTTAAACCTTGAATTTTTGCAGCACCTTGTTTCAGTCATTTTAAGGACCAATGCACCCTGGTCTCTTACTAGCCAACATTGAATACCAGGTTTTAGTACTTTTTAGTTGTGTTGATCACCAATAGGTTTCTCAGTGTTGGGGGTTCGTTGATTCTAGAAATTTGGGAAGAGGAGAAAGAATCTCGAATCTTCCTCTTCCAGAAGCTTCCGGGATCTATTGTAATCATTTACCTCAGATAAAAGTCCTGCATCCTATCCTATCCTACCTTTGAGTTTTCATCCCTTATCCCTTGAGCTCATCCTCCCATCAAGAGTGGATCTCAAGCCTAGATTGATAAAAGGATAATAATTCATGAACTACCTCCTTTGCCTATATATTTAATGCCATCCATAAGCAAGGGGTTGGAGTTTGGAGAGTGATTCTACCCTATGTTGCTGATGTGAGAGATATCTTTCCATGCATTAGGGTGACTAGAGGTTCACTTTGTGACAAGGAAATGACAAGTTGACAGGGAGGAGCTCTTCTACAAGATCAACAACCATTTTTGGTTGTAACTCACTCCTTTTCTATTAATGAAAAGAGTTATTTATTTTCCTATATATGATGTTATGGTTTCATATATTTCAATACCATGTTGATCGATTGAATAAAGTGATTAGATGATACTGCATAGATTATGTGGACCATTGGCTTCTGTTATCTGACTATGCAGGTTCTAATAATAGCGATTAGAGCTAGGATTGGAGCATTCAATCCAAGGAAGGAGTGAAGCATATGAAAGAGTTTAGGTAGGCTTCATCCTGTTATATATTTACTTTAAGGAAAGCATTAGTCCCTTTGTCTTTCTTTTGTTCTAGGTTAGTCCACCAGGCTTAGGGAATATACTTATGTCCATAGTAGTAGATTCCACATAAAAAATTGGTGACCATACTAGAGAATGATGTACTCCCTTGGTGGTTTCTTTGTCCATTGTGCTTGTCTTACCTCTTCTCCGGACCTTTATTGTCTTATTCAGTGAAGCAAAAACCTAGGAATACCTTTCATTGAGTTTTAATTGCAATCCTTATCTCATAACTTTGCATCCCTAGACCAATGCACCCTCTGGTCTTCTGACAAAGCATTGCACCCCAACTGAGCCTTTTCTATGCCTGAATTTCATAGCACTAGTGCCTCCTTTACACCTGCATTGGCCCCTGTTCAAGCATAAGTTTTATTTTGTTTTGATTTTCTCTTTGATCAACCTTGTTCTACCACCTCTTCCTTGAGTCTCTAAGTGCCTTATGGTCCCTCTAAAGCCTCCATTTGGTTTTCTTTTGTTTTAGTACCTTTTGTAACAAATTGTTTAAATATTTTTATTTTTTCCTATCATTAGGTTGTTTGCAAACTAATTTTGTTTGAGAATTGAGTGATTAGATGAATTAGTGTTCTAGTCGTCATTTTGAAAATCTTGTTTGAATTAGTGATTAGAATTTCATCTTAGTTTTCTTCATTTTCGAAAATTAAGTGACTTGAAAAGAAAAATATTTGCATTCACCTTTACGGTTTTGTTTTTACTTTGAAATTGGAACAGTTGCATTGAAAATGGAATTGCATTTTTCACATTGTTTGTTGCATATTGTTTGTTGCATACTCTTTGTTTCTTCCCTTCCATAGATATATTTTCATTGAATGAGAAAGATTTAATTTCCTCAAGCTAGCTTGCATTTTAGGATATTCAGGTGACATTCACGGTGAGCCCCAAAATAGAAACTTAATTGAAGATAAACATTAAAATTTATTGAATCAACATAAGGAGAATTCGTAACATTAACGCAAAAGTTAGAGGTTTAGACTAGTGACATGTTTTGACATCGTTAAATGTAGGAGTTGTCATTGTTTTCCAGCATTGTATCTCAAGGGTGAAATCGTGTTCCATGTATGTAAGTGTATAGGATTGTTCTCCACATACCTTTGGGTATATTGGACAATGCTCCACACACGTAAAGTATATGGGGATGCTCTCACTAAGCGGTTACACATTAGACAACACTAGTACGGACTGCACTTCCATGCACTGTTAGGTATATTTTGGAAGTCCCCTATAGGTTTCTATCCTTGCCATAAGTTCCTGAGTCAGATGCATTGTGTACGTGATACACCAAAAACAACATTCAGGGATATTTCCTGCAAGTATGTTAAATCCTTGGTTCAGAAAGGTGTATATTGTAGTTCATGGTTGCTTGGTAACCCTTTATGCTTATATTACCCTATTTTTTATTTATTTTTGCGTTAATTTCTAAAATTTATTATCAAACATGGAAGAAAAAAATACCCCCACTTTGTTGCTCGCGTAGAATGAAAAATAAGCCTCCTCTTTCACTAGAGGGTACACCTAGCTTTCGTCAGAAGCATAAGAAGACACAAACTATTGAATCGGTAAATTCAGGAACTACTTCTGGTCCTCCTCTTGAATTTGATCAACCAGAATCATCTTTACCTTTGAGTACTGAGCCTGAGATCACCTCCACTCTTGATGATGAATTTGACACAATCGGAACATAAGCACTTGAAACCTTACTGCCTGAAGTTATTGAATGTGACTTTCCTTAGTCAAATACTTTACTTCCTGACGTTGTTATACCTGAGGAACCTCAACAATTTTCACCTGTAACTTCAATTCCTTCCCTTTCTCTTCCTTTGTCTCAAACAAACCTCCAACCATATATCTTGAACCCGACGATGAACCTCTTCCATATAGACTTGTGAGTATTGAAGATATTCTAGAAGAAGAGCCTCATCCCTCTACTCTTGTTCATTAGAGTGGACTTCTATTTTATCACATTGATCCTCTTCCTCCGCATTAAACTCCGGCACAAACTCCTTTACCTAATTATTTTGACTCATTCATGGATTTCTCGGGGCAATATTCATTGGGATTGTTAACCATGATTGGATCTGATTCGACCTCCCAACCCATGTCCACCACTATGGTTGATACATCAAATTTTTCTTCCTCATCCATGTTTGCAACATCACAAAAGGCACATCTGTATGGTGGCATGTCCATCCCACCTGGTCATCAGTCTTTATCTGATACCTTCTCTGGTGTTGCTTCGAGTCCCTAGACCTCTCCCATGTCATCCATTTCTAAAATTCCATCTGGAACTTCTCTTATGAACACTAATAAACCCACTCCTTCTCCTCCATATAAACCTAAAATTGGACAATAGGTTTCCCCTTATGTTAGTGGGCAAGGTTATCTTCAACAACCTAACTCTCTTTATGTTGGGTGCCCTCCATCTGGGTTGTAGTTGTCTCCATCATCCCCTCCTCCTATGGTGGGGGAGAACCTATTGTTGGTATACATCAAGTTGGTAATCAAACTTGTTATAATTCTCCTTATCCTTGGATGGATACCAGTGTTTGGAAACCTACATTTCCTGTCGAACCTGGTTCATTTTGGGACCGATTGTTGAATCCTCAACTTGTGTCATCTTTATCTTAAATTCCTACTCATAAATGTGTACCTCAACAAGCTCAAATACATGTAAGTCAACCTTTACAGGTTGTTATTGCATCACAACCTATTCCATTAGTATTTGGTACCCCATAGGTTCCACTTACCTAACCTTTATAAGGTACCTTACAGTCTCAACCACTTGGGCAAGGTACTCCTCACATTCTGGTAGGATAGACTATGTATAATATGACACAACCCCAATCAAACCAACTTTATGCTGGGATGATGAAAAATATCACCGGGAAACAATATATACCTTATTAGGGTGTTCCTCAAGTTCCTTTTCAAGGCCAACATATCCAAACCCAACCATTCCAGCCTTTGGAGGGTCATCCTAGAGTTGATCAACAAGGTTATGTGGATGTTGGTTACCAGAATCCTCCTTATTTTGGTGCGCAGGTTCACCTTTATCATAACCCTCCTTATACAAGAACGCAAGTACATATTTCTCAGGATATTCCTTCTTATCCAGGCTATCATCCATCGGATTTTAACCGATAATTACCTTTTGTGATGAATCTTGAATTGCTAGATTTGACTCGACTTAAGATTGATCCCATCGCTCATTCACCTTGGTGGCCGATAATTCCTACCAAATTTCCTTCTGATATCCCAAAGTTCAATGGGAATCCTAGAGAAGGCCAGTCGACCCATGTCATGACGTATCATCTTTGGTTTTCTTCGAACTCCCTTAATGATGATTCCATACGATTGCGTATTTTCCAACATACTCTTACACGCACTGTAGCTAAATTGTACATTGAGTTACATAGAGCTTCGTTTCATGATTTTAGTTCCTTCACTACCACCTCCCTTATGCATTTCCAGTTACCCATCCGGTATGAAACTAGAACAGAACTTCTAACCAAGTTTAAAAAAACTAAGGGCACCCACATTTCAGATCACATTCATGAGTGGCAGCGTTGTCGTTGGTTGGTTAAGACCTATGTTCTGGATCAATTGTTAGTGGAATGGTTCATTAACTCCCTATTTTAATCTATCACAGAGAATGTAGCCAAAGGCAAAGTCGTGACTGCAGAGCAATAAATTTCTCGTGCTCAATATTTTGGACCTCATCTATACCCAATCTAGCATGCTCTATGAAAAGATACCAAATGCTCCAAGACCTTAAAATGTTGTTCTTCCCACTCTCGGTAGATAATATCATTCTATTTATGGCATCATTAGCTCTGCCAGTTCATAGACAATGAGAAAACCATCTCGTGCTTCTCTCACTTCTTCTGCCCAAAACTCTTCATCCAATCCTCCTGTGGCTTCCTCTTCCAAGATAAATGTTGTTTCATCAAACAAAGGAAAATCTCAATAGCAACCATGAAGCAAGAAGAAAGGAAAAGGTAAAAGGAAGAAATATTCTTCACCACAGGATTAAAAAACAAATTAGTCCTCTGATGAGAAATGAAAGCCTCACTACCCATGCTTGATTTGAAACGAGGAGCACTTCACTCTCGACTATCGTCATCGCTCGAAAGTGAATTAGTTTCTAAAATCCTCTACTTCTCCCACAATGTTGATTGACACGATTCCTAATCAGGAGACCCATATCGTTGCTCGGGACCCATCTTCCTCTAACACGGTTTTAATGATTTCCTCCACAAAGCATAAATATGATGTTATCCTAGCTACTCAAAACAAGGACTATGCTAATGAAAATTCCTCGAATGGTTAGGCCACTGATCAACCTTCCAATTCAACATCACCTCCATTCAATCCTTCTCCGCCAATGATTCCTACGGAGTTGGATATCAAGCCTCTGAAGGGAATTAGTCATAAGTCTACTTTCAACCCTCGCGTTGGTCTTCTCAAAATTATAACGTAGTTGAAGACTTGGCTCAGTTTCCATCAATTATGCTGACCCTTGAGGTGTTGTAAAACTGCCCCACCCAGAGGAAGGATTTTCTTTCAGCTACTAGATGTGTCGATCCTTTGGATTCCAAACTAGTTTTTTTTTGTTTTGAAAACTATACCCCTCACCTTCCAAATCAATTGCCCTTTATCATTCAACTTTTCGTTCGTGGTAAGAACATTCATCATTCTATCGTGGATGAGGGAGCCTCGACCTACATCATGTCTATCTCGTTCTGGAAAGTGATTGGTTCACCTCAACTGAGTCAGGCACCTACCACATTGAAAGATTTTAATGGGATAACATACAAACCTTGTGGTATTCTCAATTCCTTACAAGCAGAATTAGGGGGGAAAATGTATCCATGAAGTGGAATTTATTGACAAACCTCTTGATTATAATCTTATATTGGGTCACACGGGGGTTTACTCCATGGCCGCTGTCGTTTTGACTTATTTATGTATGATCACCTTTCCTCTTAAGGGCAAGATTGTGGCCATTAACCAACTCACCTTTTTCGCCTCTGATTCTCATGTTACTGGAAGTGTCCCTCTTGTAGGGGAAAATATACATTCTTATCAACATGTCAGGCTTGGACTGCTGAAGGATTCCTCATTCATGGGAACCTTTTCACTTCCTCCTACTATGCTTCTCGATAACTCATCTTTGGTTTCTTATGTCAATGTGATATCAACTTCTACTATCCAGTCTGATCCATGGATTGTATCAGATGAATCTAGCATCCATAGTTTTGGTGACTCAATGCCACTTAGTGTTGAAAATAATACTGAGAGGGGGGGGTGAATCAGTATTATCTAGTTATTTTAACAAATCTTCCTTATTTACAGTTTGAATTATTTTTGCATATCAGTACCATAAAATAATGAGCAAGAAAATCAGACAGTCACATCAAAGAACACCATATATAAGGTGGAAACCCAATGTGGGTGAAAACCACCTGCTGCAATATGTCTCTATCTTCTT
>APFE030994901.1:0-10563 GCA_000404065.3 Pinus taeda | reverse complement strand
GGTCTGAAAGTGAAGGAGGAGCTCATCTGGATCAGCAAGGCTGGACTGCTACAACAAGCATTGGATCTAAGGTAAGATCGAAAACATTTGAATTCTCATAGAATAATGTGTGTTTAGAGAAGGATTGCTCTTGTTTGGTTTGTTTGTCACTAGAGTCTTAGACTCCTAGGGAGGTTAGATTTGCCCGCAAATATAACTCTTTTCGCATGACAACGGGTATGGGCATTATAAGTTTTTTATTATTCCATTTGGCTTAACTAATGCTCCAACTACATTAATGTGTTTTATGAGTAGTGTGTTGCATCCATATTTGGATAAGTTTGTTATTGTGTTCATTGATGGTATACTGGTATATTCTAAAAATGAGGAAGAGAATTCCAAGAATTTAGCAGCAATGTTGAGGTTATTGAGGGAGAATTAGTTGTATACTAAGCTCAACAAGTGTATTTTCTTTCAAACTGAGGTACACTTCTTGCTGCATGTTGTCTCCAAGCAGGGAATTGCAATAGATCCAGAGAAGATAAGGGCCATCATGGAGTGGGTAGCTCCTAAGAGTGTGGATGAGGTGAGATTTTTCATGGGTCTGACAGGCTATGAACTTCTCGTAGATTTCTTATCCTATCACATCATTACAGAGGGAATGTAATAATTTCGAATGGATAGAGGAGTGTGAGGCTAGCTTTGAGCATTTTAAGTAGTTTTTGATACATGCACCAATGCTACAAAATGCAGATGTAGAAAAATAGTTTGTGTTATGCACAGACACTTGCAAGAAAGAGCTTGGTAGAGTCCTTATGTAGGATGGACAAGTGGTATGTTATGAGTCTCGGAAACTAAATGAGCATGAGCATAACTACCTGACATGTCATCTTTAGTTATCAACAATCATACATCCATTAAAGATGTGGAGACATTATCTTCTTGGTAGGAGGTTTGTATTTTTATGTGATGACATTGGGTCAAGGTATTGTTTAAAAAATCAAAATATGAAAGCCAGGAAGGCTAGGTGGTTGGCCACGATCAACGAGTTTGATTTCGAGAATAAGTACATCGAAGGTAAATAGAATAAGGTGGAATATTATCTAAGTACACAGGTAGAGGTACATCACGTGGAAGTTGTGAGATCCTATGGGACAAACTTACAGGATAGGATCTTGCAGGAAGATCAACAAGATGTCAGGTATATAGAGATTGTGCATAGGTTGCAGTAGGATGTTGGTATAGGTACAAGTGAATATAGAGGTATAGGTACTAGTATAGCTACTAGTGGCAGTACAGGTACATGCACAGGAACATCTACAGGTACAAGCGTAGGTGCACAAGATATGGATTATTTTCTTATAGCATATGGATTGGTTGGGTTCTAAGACAACGTATATGTACTAGATAGTACTGAGCTAAAGAAGGTGATATTGAGGGAGTTTCATGTGAAACCTTATTTAGGTCACTTAGGTTATCATAAAACATTAACTATGGTGAATAGATTCTACTATTGGCTAAATTTGAAGAGGGAAGTAGTAGCATTTGCGGCAAGGTATTTCGAGTGTCACTGAGTGAAAGCAGTGTAAACATCTAGGTGGACTGCTACAACCAAGTGCTATTCCATAATGGAAATGGGAGGTTATTTTCATGGATTACATCATAGGGATACTGAAGAGAGTGAAACAACATGATTTCATTATGGTCATTGTGGAAAAATTAAGAAAGTTTGCCCACTTCATTTTGATGAAATTTACTTTCTCAACTAGTGATGTGTCACAGGTATTCATCATAGATGAGGTTAGACTATATAGTGTTCCGAAGAAGATTTTGTCAGACAGGGATGTGAAGCTCACTTCCAAGTTTTGGAAGGAGTTATTTGTAGGTTTGGGTACAGAGTTGGCCTTCACCACAACTTATCATCTGTAGATAGATGGATAGACAGAGAGGGTAAATAGGATATTGTAGGACATTTTGAGGATGTACATGAAGCATCAACAGAGGAAGTGGGAAGAGTATGTCTCTTTGGTAGAGTTCACATACAACAATGGTTATCAGGATTCATTGAGGATGATTCATTTTTACGCATTGTATGGGCGGAGTTGTAACACTCCCATCAGTTGGAGTGATCTAGTTAGCAAGGTATTGATTGGGCTAGATATGTTGACAGGCATGGAACATGAGATGTAGGCGATAAAGAAGAATATAAAGGCATAATAGGATATAAATAAGTGTTATGCCAATAGGAATAGGTTTTTCAAGTATTTCTAGGTTTGGGAATAGGTGTACTTGCATATCAAACCAAAGAAGAGCTCCTTGGAGATTCGATCTTATGCTAAGATGGCACCATAGTTTTGTGGAACCTTCAATATCGTTGAGAGGATTGGGCCAGTATCCTATCGACTTGTACTACCTCTGGTTGTGAAATTCTATGATTTTTTCCATGTATCTTTGCTTAAGAAGTATGTTAAGGATGTTGATCATGTGATTGACTAGTCAGTATTGCAGGTGGAACCAAATCGAAAATTCCAGCTGGAGCCTCAGTGTATATTACAGAAATAGTTGCTCATGCTTTGGAATTGAGCAATCGAGCAAGTTAAAGTGAAATGGAAGCACTTTGGGCTCGATGAAGCTACATGGGAGATGGTGGATCAGATGAAATCTATGTATCCTTCCTTGTTTTCCAGTTGAGGCAAAGAAACTTTGATATGTTGGCTTGGTATATGCTTTATGGTGGTTAGGTATATGCTTTATGGTGATTTGGTATATGCTTTATGGTGGTTTTGTATATGCTTTATGGTGGTTTAGTATATGCTCTATGGTGGTTGATATATTCTTATGATGGTTTGGTATATGCTACATGATGTTTGATATATGCTTAGATATGGTGTTTAGTATATGTTTTCATATATGCTTCGTTATATGTTTTCGATGTATATTTTTGGTAATGTTGTTATATGTACACATGTATATGGATGTAAATATTTCCATGAGCTATGTTATAAAGATCCACAATGTTGTATGGGTGTTATTTCATTATGATTATGTTGTCATGTTACTATGCTATCATGTGGTTATGTTATCATGATGTTATGAGGTCATCTGGGTTGGTACTCAGCAGGATGATGATTATAAATACTATAATGAACTGTGCTATAAAGCTCCACTATGCGGTATGTTATCATGTTGTCACGATGTTTTGTTTTGAGAATATATTTCATTGTAAATACTGTATTTAGTTGTATTATAATTCTCCATGAGCAATATGTCTTATTTTAGTAGGTTACTGAGCTATATGTGTGATTGAACACCCAGGATTATCTCCCCCAAGGGGGAGGGTTATGTAACATCCCTAGTGATAATTCCATGTAATAAAGTTTAAAAACAATAACCACAGTCGATGTGAAAGCTATTCCAAGTTGAATGTTGGGCAAGATGTCCTAGGGGGTGTTGTTTGATTGTTTATGGCTAAGGAAATTGGCAAAGGAAATGGATAAGACTTTGGATAGGAAAAATGGCATTTTTGGCACAATTATTTATGAAAATAATGGAAATTAGGATAAAAGGGAGGTGAAAGGTCACAAGTTGCATGTGAGGAGGAAAATAAAGGAAAATGATGCCAAGCAAAGAAAATAGAGGCCTCATTCATAAAAATGCTTCTGAAGATTAGTTGGTAACCTTTCATCAATTGATTTTTGGAGCTCTCTCATTATTCTCTCCCTCTCTCTCTCTCTCTCTCCCTCTCTCTCTCTATCACTCTTGGAAACTTAGAGTTTCTTGGAGCACTTTGGAGTTGGAGCAAGAAAGGAAAAGAAGGCAAGAGGAAGCAAAGATCAAGTATGGGAAGGTAGGATCAAGCAGATACTACAGGCTACATTGCAGGTATCGAATTTCATGTGTATTTTACTTGTTAGGTTTGGAATGCATTGGATTTCATGTGGTTATTTAATAACATGGCAGGGGTTTTACTAGGTGGATAGTATTTTCAGCCTAGCCTTTCCATTTCCTGATAGCTTTCATGAGATGGGTTCTCTCATAGAGTTTATGTGGGATGACCTGATTGGATTGGAACTTGAGTGGGGTGGATCTCAAAATTAACAGACATATGGTTTGAGTGGTCTCCAAACCATACTAAGGATCATGAAGTGAATGGCCTAGTAACCCTTCGAACTAGACTATGGGTTGTGGTAAAGCCAGATTGTGTGCCTCAGTGGTCCTATGAATTCTTGTTGGTGAATGGACGTATATGCGGTAAAGCCAAGAGATGGATTTTCTCTCTGTTGGGTCTAGCAATCCCGAGATGGGATGCATCATAAACCCTAGAGAGTATGTCTCAGAGTAGGGCCTAATGATCCCTAGATCGAAATATGGATGCATGGTAAATCGTGAGAGACTAGAAGAAACTCAAATTCCTCACAGTGTAGGGAGAGAACTACAGTGGAATCAATGCTGACTGATTTTTTTTGGTGTGTTATATGGGCTACACATTCATACTTAGAATATGGAATGGTGGTGATTGGTTGAAGAGAGACTTGGCTCAACCAATCTATTGTTAGGTGGAACGTGCTAGTCCCATTTTCGATTGGTTCATTGAATTTATTAATGAGAAATTCATTACCTTGATGTTCATGTGTAAATTTATTGATGTATATGTCGATTTTATGGATGATATGCTTATGGTAATTATGTTCCTATTATGATTATTATATGTATATTTTATGATAGCAATTATGTGTGGCTCTCTCGATGTTTTTACCTATATATGAATGGATAATTTGTTTATGACCTAATAGAGGATAATGTAGCAATTGACATGAGGGAACAATGGTTCATAGTGATTCTCAAATAAGTCTGAGATCCCTACACTTAATTACTGTTTTTACACTTGTAGGTTACATTTTGATGATGTGTTTGATGAAATCCTTGTCATGGCTAGTAGGGTTTTGGTTATGGTCTTGTTCATTTTATTACTTTTGCATCATAGTTTCCCTGTATTTTTATTGGTTCTAAGCTATCACTCCATTTTGGGTAGTGGCCTAGGCTTTGGGCTTGACAAAGTGGCTTAAATCCTGGGGTCGCTGGCACAGAACTAACAATTTTGGTGCCTTGTCGGTGGCAGGAAAGCCTATGAGAGCAACTTTGTGTTTCTAGTCGCTCCCTTGCCCATACCATGAGAATGACTATGGCCTAGGGGATCCATAAAAATAGTGGGACCCAAGGATAGGCTATTTTAGTCATTGAATTATATCCTAATGGTTTTGTTGATGGTGTTGGATGATTGTGTTTGATGTTTCATCATTTTTGCTTCCTTAAGATCACATAGGAGGTCGAATCTGATCATAGTAGCCTCACGTCACATGTTTTCCCCGATTGGCATGGTTACTTGGGTGGATGTGGGAGGAGGGTGTTACATCATTGATATGAATGTAATGTAATATTTTGATAGGGTCATAAGGTAAATTAATCTTTCCTTACTAGAGGGTTGGAATGTTTAATGCAATTGAACCATTGTCTAGTGCCCCTGCTGATGAAGCCTAAAATACTTTGGTAGCCACTATAGCAAGTTATTTGTTACCTGTTTACAAAGAAGATGGTATCATTCCCTATAACCACACTTATTTTTTATTGTTTACTTTGATAAATGTATGATATCATTGTTTACATTCCCTTTTACTTAAGTTTCTACGAAAATAAATACAGGGAATGAAGAGACACACATTGCAATATTTTTGTCTTCGGGTTTCTAGATTGCAAAATTAACATATGGATTTGTATAATATGATACTCATTTTTTCTGTATGGGACCTAATGAGAAGTAAATTTTTTGAATAGAACAAGTTCATACTTTGACATTAGCATGTCAGAACTCAAAGATTTTGATACGGGTAAATATTGTGGTGTAGCCTTAATGGTTCAAAAGTTTTAAGTTATAAATGATCCTATAGCTTTAAATATTTTGTTTTAAATGAAATATTCCCATCTTGGGATTTATTTTGAAGATGGTATTAATTGAATTAATTTCTTTGTATTTTTCAACTAGATGATACCTTTTGTGGATCCATTGACACAACTTGCTAAAAGTGGCACTTCTAAGACTACACAAAGGCTAGATGGAATGTATGATTTCCTTCTTATAGCAAAGTTTGCAGTCGTGGATATGAAAGCTATTTAGTGGCATATTTATCGTACAAGGCCTTTCACTTCTATCCATAAAATGGAGAGACAAATAGTCATCAATGTTCATAGGATCGATGGATGCAAATTAACTATAGAAAAGATTACAAATAACAAAAAGGTGTCAATATCTAGATTTTGTTCTTATCTCAATGTGACAATAGTTTCTTGTACTAGGGAGATCTATCTAGTTTGTCACTACCACGCGAAGTCACAAGTAGACTCTAATGTCTCAAGGTTTACAATCATTGTTGAATTTTACTTAGCAGTTGGTGCCTATGATTGGCAATGACACTAACATACCCTTTTTAAGAGTCTACTATATCGTATCTCCACTACCTTCCTCTGTATAAATTATGTTTATCCCTTATAGACTCATATGGTGTGCATATTATCAGTATGTGTGGATATTATAGACGTAAAATATATGAGTTATTCTCCATTCCCCGATCCTCTATTGATTGTTCCTATTTTCACCTTTGATGCAAACAAGAATTAATCATGTGTGATCATCAACTTTCTTCTCCATGATACTATTTTTATATGATGTATGATGCATTCATGCATACTTATATATGTTTTCTTTCATACAAGAGAGAGAGAGAGAGAGAGAGAGAGAGAGAGATGTGACCATTGGTATTTGTTGCTTTCAAGAGATGCACAATTGCTGGGATTCAATTTTTGCATTGGGAGTCGAGGAGAGAGGTATCTCCCAGAGTGATATTCTAAGAAAGGTGTGCATATAAATCCTTTTCTATTAGTTTTGTGCCATATCATTTTCGAGATGATGCTTACATTGTGGAAATGGAAAAGATTGGATGTTTTAAGTTTGTAGTAGTTGAGTGTCTTCTCTAATCAATGCTATTCACAAATGAATTTAATGTCTTTATACATTTCAAGTCATCATTGTAGTTGGTCTGATTAATAGAGTTTTGACTACATAGTTTGCCTACGAATTTTGGTGTTATAGGTATAGAGCTTATTCTTACCATTGAGGTGGTGAAAACTGAAATTGCCACCAAAACAGGTAACTTTCAAATACGACACTTTGATCATTGAAATTTGTTCCACTTTAAACTCTATCTTTATTTATATATTTTTTCAATATACTAATAATAAGAAATTATTATATAATTTTTAAAATAATATTTTTATTAGAATTATCTATGTAGAACCAATTGCTTTTCAAGTTACATATCTTTTTATTTAATTGATTAAATTTCTTACTTCATATTTTATTTTCTAAGATATTATGTCAATTGTTTCTATGTTTTTATTAAACTTATTATAGCAAGATCCAGGTGGTGGAATTGCGGAAAAATGAAAAAGCAGCGACAATGCCATGACGTGGCTCTTATTTATTATATGTTGTATTTTTTTCCGTTTGTTTTCACAAGTTATCAATAGTTTGAGCTTTTTAGCATGAAACTTAGTTGGAATGATTGTGCCTAATTTCTTCCTAAAGGTTAAATACTAAGTTCTTAAGGTGTTATTTTTTATGGTGACATTTTATTTGCTTTGTTTAAATAGGTTAGCTAGCCACATAATGGACACTATTTCCCAACTAAAGAAAACCTGTTTGAGTTTCTTGCCTTTCTGGGGAAAAATGAAATTAACATTGCTGATGTTGAGGTATATGTCATAAAGATATTTTATAGTCTACTTTAGTTTATATTTTAGTGTTCATCATCTTTCATGTCTTATACTTTGCATTGTATCTTCATTTTCAGAAGATAAACTTAGTATTGATGGTAAGAAGTGGGAATTGAAGAAAGAGGAGAACAATAACACTGGAGCGACAAATGCAGAAAGAGAGTGAAAAGAATCGATTTAGTGATACCCTTAAAGCCAATATCCTGCATGAGATGAACACAGACAGATTGATGGTCAAGTCTTTAGAGTTGATGAATTCACCTGCAATTCCTTGGAAACACAATGATAATGTTTTGAAGTGATGAACCAATATTTCATGTGTAAATTGTATTCCAACCATTATTAAGTTGGAAATTGATATTGTAATACTAATATTTTAATACTGTACATTTCATATATATAATTTGTGGTTTAAATTATTTATATAGATGTACTTTATATTATTTAGTATTGTAATTATCATATGTTACTGTGTTTTCATATTAGATGAACATGCACATTGTATGACATTTTTTAAATTTAGTTGCAAAATCATACTAAAGAATTTATGTTCATTGATAGTGGACACATAAAATCAACCTAAAACTACTAAATTAGTAATTTATATTGATTAATGATGAAGACAAACAAAATGAATATAAAATGACTAAATTAGTTGTTTATAATTATTATTAATGAAAGTAAATGAAATGAATATAAATTACTAAATTGGTCATTTATATAATGAATATGAAACTACCAAAAAAATATAAATGACTATTGTAAATGATAAATTTGTGATTACAAATGAAAACTAAATTTTTCATATATACAACTATTAGTAGTTAATTTATAGTACCTTATAACATGACCAAAATTTTGTTGGGTCCCTATCATACTAGTGATTACCCCATTACTATGGTAGTTGTACCCCTTATTAATATTGTTGTGCCCTTATTGCCCCCATATTGTTATTACTGTGCCCCATAGAATCCCTCTATTGTTATTTGTGTGGCTTTATATTATTATTATTAGGTCGGCTGGGTTATATTGTGACTCCTTAGACTCCTATATATAGAAAGGAGGTTTTGTCATTTGTATCATCCAAGAATTGTTCATTTATGTAATGTAAAGGAGGTTGCCCCCTCGAAGAGGCTGAATTCTAAGGCGTTGATCTATATTTTCTATCTTTTCTTGAGCTGGTTTCATAACATTTGGTATCAGGGCTTTGGATTCTAGGGTTTCGCTGCTCCAAACAGGTCATTGTGGCATTTTCACTATAAATTTTTTCTGTGATGTTTCAGAAGTAAAAAAAAACCCATTTGAGAAGACATCACGCTGAATCTCGGGTCCGAATTTCAGAGATTTTTCCGCTATATTTTCGGAGATATGATATGAGGAAGTTGGTTTTTTTGCAAAATCCTGAACTACATTCAAAACAAGTGACCTGGGGAAAATCGTCATAAATTTCTCTCTGAGCATCAGATTGAAATTTCGTAAGAAGGTATAGAAAGAGGACGGACTGTAGTTTCTTGTATATTTTTTTTAGAGGCAAAGGTCAAAATAGTGACACGTGGCACTTCATACAAGTTTGCTCTTCTGAAAAGGTCTATAATCAGGTCACTGTGGGAGATTTGGCATAACTCTTCATTGGATAATCCAATTGGGGTCAGACTGGTGGCATTGGAAAGAGGACATAGAGGGCTACCACAGGGCACAATTTCAGAACTGGATGTTTTGAAAGTACATAGATACATCAGAGGCAATATCGAGATCCTACAAAGAAAAAAAATGTGTGTAGATTTTTTTAAATTTTTGCTTAAGATTGGTTTGAAAATTTATTTTGAAGGAATTAAAAGGGCTAGTAGAGAATTATTATTGGTAACTGATGCCCCGAGGAAAGAAAATGCAAACACCTAGTAAGGAACCTGAAAGCTCTAGCATGACTCATGAAGAAGAGGAAGAAATGCTACATGATATATCAAAATTACAAGAGCAAGTGCAAAACATGTCAGCCTCACAAAACCTAACAAAAGCTAAGATAAATGGCATGGAATCTAATATAAAGGGCGTGGAAGCTAAGATGGATGATTGGAAGACAGATTTGAAGTCAGACATGGACGATTTGAAGAAAGATTTGAAGACAGAAATGGACGAAGTGAAGATAAATATGAATAATTTGCTACAAGAAATGGTCACTAAGGGTGAAAGAGTGGTAAAGGAAACTCATGATGTGAACAAAAGAAATGTTAATAATGATTCCATAGACTCTAATGTGAGATCGAAGACCCATCATATTCCAAAAATCGATATGAGGAAGTTTGATGGCAAGGATCCCGCAACATGGATATTACAGATGGAGCAATTTTTCGATCTCAATAATGTGCAAAACACACAAAAGGTACGTATGGCAACTTTATATTTGGAACCAAATCAGTTTGTATGGTATCAATGGCTTTGCTCTCGTAAACAATTTATCACTTGGGCAATTTTTACTGAAGAATTGATGGCACATTATGAGGATGCAAAAAGCAACATTTTTTTTAGCCAATTGATAAGTCTCAAACAAAAGGGTCCAATAATGGAGCACATTGAGGAGTTCCAAAAATTGAACATAAGGGTAAAAGATATTCCAGAGGAGCATAGGATTGATGTGTTGATAGGGTCTTTAAAGGATAATATCCAACATGATGTTCGCCTTTGGGAACCTGATTCATTAGAGAAGGCATTCAGGTTAGCAAGAAAAATGGAAAGCAAAATTATGGCAACCAAGAAGCA
>APFE030994889.1:0-16110 GCA_000404065.3 Pinus taeda | reverse complement strand
AAATTTATTAATTAAAAACAATATCATATAGTGTAGTCTAAACCTTAGATGTTTTTGTTCTTCTCCTAGAAACAATTCCAAATATTTTTCCAAATATTTTTGGCTAAAATTCCACACTAAAATTTTGAAATCTTAAGTTTCAATGTTGCAATAAGCACAAATGTGTTGTATGCATTTATACAGCCCAAAAATGCATTTTAAATAGCTTAAGTTCACTATCTTACCAGAAAAATTGCATCATGGGCGAAAAAGTAAAAAAATGTCTTATAGTTAGACTGCTCCATTTCATATGAACAAGTACCATATGAAATGAATTATGATTTTAGGGATGTAGTATTGAAAGGCCGTGGTATTGTAACAAAGCGTATTTGTAGATTAAGAATCTTCATGACAAAGTGAAGGGTTAAGAATCATGTTACATGTTTCTATTTACGTTTAACTTATAAATTAATTCTTTTTATTATAATAATAATAATAATAATAATAATAATAATAATAATAATGGTTATATTTTAGTTAATTATGGATTTTTCAATTTAGCAATGTGAGATGTATCATGAAATAAGTGTTTCAAGCGTTAAAATGTTTCTGCCACTCAAGTTAGCAATTGTGCTTTGAAGAAAATTTCATTGAAAATTGTAACCTACATTTGTCTATGCTAAATCAATATTGGCCACTATGAAAACTGAATCCATAATTTCTTGTGTCTTTTGCTAATCCATAACCATGTAAATTTATGAGCTAATAACATTATAAATCGCAAAATTATCTAAAAGAATTGAGCTACGAAGCCTTTACAATGAGCAAGTCCAAGTTAGCTACCAAGCATTTACAATGAACAAGCCCATTTCTCTTTGCATATGTTATACATCCACATGTATTCCACCAGTTTTACATCTAACAAGATTGTAAAATTGAGAAGACTTGTGACTATAACTGAAGCCTATGTGGAACAAACAAATGTGTAAAAGTACACTTTCAAGGGAAACTTTCATTACTCTAGACAATGCATCAAAATGAAAATATTTAGTTTATTGTGTTCCCTAATTTTTATTTACTTAGCCTTGCTCTCTAGTTTTTTCCTATGTTTAAAACATACCTTTTATAGTTTTTCTTTGTATGCATAGAAAAATGACTATTTCTTTTCAAACATGAAAAAAACGAAACAAAATAGTTATGTTAGATGTCATATGCTTTTCCTATTAACACACCTAGCCCTCTTGTTAAGGCATAAAATATTACATGTTGTCCCATGGTCATGCAACTTCCAATTAAATAACATAGAAATTTTCATCCATTTTATAACCAAATTGAGATTATTAAATAATTTGTTACTAAATTAAATCTACTTTTTAAATAATAAAAAAATTAAATTTTATTTATTTGTCTAACTAAGTTCCAATGACTAGTTTTCAGCAGCTCACTTTGGACCATGATAGATCCTTGCTATTTATACATGAAGATTGTATGATTTTTTGTCATGAAGATGAACTGCATTAGTTGGTTCGAAATGTTAACCAAATCCTAATGACGTGATTAATCTGAAAAACATTTATCTACTCTTGTCATCTGTCAGATCATGAATCTTGACTCTAGACACTTCTAAATCAAACACTACAATATTTCACCATTGAATCACTTCCATGATGGTGTGGCTTTAAACTCTATATCTAGCTCTGCTAGGCATTCCTATCACTAAATATCATATCATTAGTTTCCACAAGACATCTGTAACAATAACAATGGGCAGTTCAACCTTAGTTAAAAGGTGAAAAACCTTGACTTTTTTAGTCCTTTGAATTTTTTTATTTCTTGTCTCATTGCACCACTTTCACGAATGTTAAAAATAAAATTAACATGCCACACCACAAATTAGCATTAATTGTACTAAATTACTTATAATTATGTCAGTATACCTTAAATCTCCCATTATAAAATGTGTCTTTTCAAGTACATTAAGTATTTTCAAGGCGCATATGGTTAGGATGTCACCTTACACGCACTTAACATCATTTGAATGTTTAATGGAATTTAATAAGAAATGATATATATTTATTACCTTGTTTCCAAATTTCAACTCCATTCTATTATTCTTTGTCAACTCATCTCTCTAACTCTCAGAATTTTCACAAAACCAAAAACATAGGTAAGTAGATCAGGAAGAAATATAAAGCAGCACATGAAGTAGTCAAAGACCTAAAGGATAAAATTTATTATACCAACTTTTTCTCTGATAAGTTCATTAAAAAAGCATATTTTAACACCTCTTCCTAGTATAATATGTATAAAATTCTCAAGGAAGAAATTGAAGCATGTTTAGAAGAAATGGAACTAGACAATCTCTTTTTTAAACTCCTTTGCATGACGTGGCCAAGTAAACGTTGCATAAAATTGTTGCATGACCTTGAATTATTCCATACAAAGACATGATTCTATAGGTGGTAAATCATGTAGATTTGGATATGTGTTCCATATGCATTTCTAGAGGCACAATTGTGGGTTATCTTCATCCCAAAAACCTTCGTGTTATGTATAAACTTCCTGAGACCAATATCTAGTACAATGCATAATTTGTACATAAATTCATTGAAAAGGAATGTGTTTGTAGAAAATAATACAAATTTTCACTTATTGATGAAATCAAACTGAAATCCAGAGATTACAGATTTCATCTACAATACTGTGGAATGGAAATCAAAATTTAGAAACACATTCAATGTCATGCAGCCATCAAAACCATAGTAACACAATGATTTTACAGAGGAACCCAACTCAAAAAAACCCCTCCACTACTTTTCATTAATCAGATAAGAATGAGAAACTATTACAATGTCTTGATTCAACCTTGAAGCACACCCTACATTGTAAACTTGTTCCCCTTTTGACTGTCCTGCTTTTGTCAACACTTAGCTAATTCAAGGCCCCAACTTGCTCCTATTTCTTTGCACAATCTCTTGAAACCTAATCATAGGGACTGGGTGAACAACTGTAATTAGTGTAAATAAATAATAGAGAAAACGGAGAGTCATCGAGAGATGAACTGAATAGTCACTATCTCTTCTATATAATAATGAACAACCTGAATGAATAATACGATTACAATTGAGGAGTTACCTCCTAGTCTGACATGGTATTAGAGCTAGCGCCATTTTTTTCTTCCCTCTCTACTTTGTAAATCCCTTCTTCCTATGTTCTGCCTATTTTGCATAACTGACCCTTGCAACCACTCCATAGGTGTGCCTCTCTCAAGAATTTGATAATTGTTATGCAGGTTTTCCACTCTCTCGCAACTGCTGCCCCTCTCTGGAAACTGTTGCAAACGTTTGGCTGGTTATGTGAGGTAACTACTCCACAAGCGCAGGTGAGGTATCACTTCCACATCTACATGCATGCTGTATACCGATATACCTCTCATGTTTTCATCACTCTCTTGGTTTCATAGTGTTAAACACAGGTGAGATGAATGAAATTCTCTTATGACTGTGTATCGACATTCTAGTCCCTAATTGAGTATTTTTCTCTATTCATACATTTTATTTATAAATCACAGTCAATTAGTGCTAAGCGTTAATATCGAGTTTAAGTGCTAAACCTTTCCTTAAGCACTTTTATTAAAAGTATGAATTAAGCACATGGGTGGTATTGATAAGTGGGAAGTTGTATCTCGCGCACCCTAAAGGTTATAAACGATATTCCTAAAATTCAGGTGATTAACCTTATCGGGCAACACGTAGCATGGGAAAACCACTTCTATCGTGTGCTCTCAACTTGATATTGGTCATGCAAGATTTCACATGATATTGTGCAACAACCGTTCAATTGGACAGGTCACATCAATGGTGAAGATCGTTTAAGGTAGTTGGTTAGCGGACGACGTGATATCCATTGGATATGGAGAAGTGAGATCAACGGCGCAGATTGAAGTGACTGATAAAAGGAGAAGTCAACAAGGGACCGACAATGATTGGTCATATAAGCGGGATCCTCAGGGGGAAAATTGATGTACATAATTGGATTTAAGCGTAGTTGATTGGTTACAAAATTAACCAGTAGTTGAATTACAGACTACCACCTCATTTTCGTCAACCTCCTACGTCATTTTTTTTTACCATGAGAAGAACAATTCTTTTTACACAATACATATTTTTAAAATGCACTCATTGATATTTTTTGTGGGAGTGGTTCTCAATGGGAAGGAGAAATATCCTGAGTGGTCTCGAAAAATCAAACACACTCTCATTTTTAATGAGTTGTGGAAAGGAGTGTGTGTTGGAAATGGAGACAAAGAGCCAGAACAACCTACCTCAGACAAGGAATTTTCCATTTGGGAAAATAAGAATGGAAAGGCTTCTGCATTAATTGTAGCATTAGTAAATGAAGAGGTGAGTCGTAATATTTCACCATTTTCTAATGCTTTTTAAGCCTTACAAAAACTGAAGGAAATCTCTGACTCACACTCTGCACTTGAAGTTGTTCAACTCATGATTAAATTGTTCACCCTTGAATTACAAAATGATGATCCTCTTACTCTTGCATAATAAGTAAAATCTATTATGCATGATATCAAAGTCACTAATATTGAACTCAACATTCTTCTGATAGATTTTATCAAGGCACTTTACCCCACTTACACAAATTATCTTGAGTCATTTCAAGCACATGAAAACCTAAAAGATATTAACTTCGACTCCTTTGTGAAAAAAATTGTTGAAAGAGAGAAAGCTTTTGGGAAGAAGACAACTCCTGAGTCTTCTAAAGAGGTTGTGTGCCTTGCACATAGAGAGAAATCTTGCTCAAGATTCTTTGAGAGGAAGAGGTGGTCGAAGAGGAAGAGGAAGAAATTTCAGAGGCGGGGGGGGGCAGACACTGTCAAGGAGATGAAAATGGATTGAAAATGATGCGAAATCTCATATTGGCTCTATTCGCATTGATAATGGAAAATGATACACTTCAAGTGAATTTGAAAACTATATTTGCCAACATGAGATCAAACATCAAAAAACTATGCCTTATAATCCCCAACAGAATGAATTAGCTGAAAGAACAAATAGGACAATATTAAATATGGTGCGCTCCATGATGTCTTTGAAAAATGTAGAAATGATGTTTTGGGCTGATGCAGTTCCATGTGTTGTATGTGTAAATAATATATGTCAATCCAATTCTATTAGAAACAAGACTCCTTATGAAATGTGGTATGGCACATTCCTTTGGTAAAGCATATCAGGGTCATTGGTTCCACATGTTATGGCTTAATACCAAAGGTACATAGAAACAAACTTGGCGCAAGAAGTTGTAAGTGTATCTTTTTGGGGTATTCAAACATCTCCAAAGCATATCATCACTATGATGAAGTCAATAAAAAGCTTGTTTTACCTAGAGATGTAAAATTTATTGAATCATCCAAAACTGACAATGTTGTTGAGCATCAACTTGATTGTTTGGATAGCTTTGCAAACACAAAATCATTTCAAGATTTTGATAATCAGATTCCACATATTGAAGGGGGGATTTCTATACTAGATCAACCCCTAGAATCTTCTTCTAAATCACTCTCTCCCTTACATGAAAATCCAACAGATGATACTTTGAGTGATGTGATTAACAAAATTGGGAGACTCAATGTTGATTCAATCCCAACTCAATCAACGGAGTAGCCTAGACCATCTCAGAAAGGTCCCCCAAAGTGGTTGACAATGTTGAAAAGTGTGCAACAAGAAATGCTTTTTGAAAATTCAACAAGATGATAGAGCTTAGTGGAAAGGAGTCGCCTTCACTAAGTGGGCCCGCAGGCTATTTTTGGCGCAAGTCTATTTTTAGACATATGGATCATGTCTATGGATTGCAGGTTGCTGTTTATGGATGATTGATCAAGTTGGAAAATAGATGGACTTCTATTTTTGATGAAAGTGTGAGTGATCACAGTGTGAGTGATCAAGTCTATTTTTAGACTGGCTGTCAAAAATAGAAAAGTCAAATATTATTATCTCACAATAATATTTGGACTATAAACTTAATCTTATTCTCTTGGAGCACTTCAGTTCGAGCTACGGATGTGGCACATGCAATTGCATGAAGGAAATACGTGGTTCTTATGGGTTAGTTGAATATTTGCATGCATGACTTCAGTTAGAACTCAAGTGAGTTGAGTTTAGTGGACTGGAGGTGCAGTTGATGGAGTTGTGTTCAGTTTAGCTTTGTTAAACTGGTTGTATTTAGTCTAACTGGCGAATAGACTAGAGATGAGTTGGGTGAATTAGTTATTAATTAATTCACAAGTTATTAACTCATAATACAACTAATGAATACATCAGTTAACTCAGTTGCATGTCAGTGCATGTTCAGTTCAGCAGGGACCGGTGTTAGAGAATCAGATTGCTATCAGTTGTGACTATAGTTGTGCACCAGATCTTGCACAAATCAGGGGATTGAGTATGCCAATGAGTTTGCCCACATTGTAGCTTGTTCTCACGTGATTTAGCCAAGGAAAGACGTGGCTGCCTTGGAATTATCACCGGTTCTTGTGTAGGTATTGAGCAACAGAGGCAGGCAAGCAGCGGAAGAGATTTGAGCCAGTGATTGATTCAGATCTGAGCTGTATTGTGTGTAACAGGTGGAGCTGGTACTGGATTGCTTGTGATAAGCATTCTACTTTGTAATGTTACATGACTCAATCATTAATATACAGATAGTTGGGGTTTTTAGCGAGATGCTTTCCCCGGGATACATACTGTGTTAATGTGTGAATGCTCTTGATGTTTTATTGTTATTGATGCTGCTATATTGATGATCAACGTAGAGGAGCTTATGTATTGTGTATGTTTTCCGCAATAGTACATGATCAAGATAATCTCTGTTGAATATGTGTTAAATTATTCAAAATTTCTACAGACAAAGACACTTGAAAGTGTTCATCCCAATGAGGTTGGAAATACAGGAACTAGAAATTCAACCCTACAAAATGGAGGTGATGTAGATGACTTTGATTAACCTGTTAATATGGATGTTTATTATGGTTGTGAATTGAATTTGTCTATAGATTCTAAACCAACTTCCTTCAAAGAAGCTAATTCTCATGATGAATGGAAAGAAGCAATGCAAAATGAGTATGATTCCTTGATAAAGAATGGCACTTGGAAGTTAGTTGATCCTCCATTGGGAACCAAACCAATTGATTGCAAGTGGGTCTACAAGAAAAAGTATAAAGTTGATGGCTCACTTGACAAGCACAAAGCCACGCTTGTGGCAAAAGGTTTTGCATGGAAGGAAGGGGTCGATTATGAGGATGCTTTTTCCTCCATAGCAAAATGGGCTACCATCTGGACACTCTTTGCCCTAGTAGCTCAGAACGGTTGGAAAGTCCATCAAATGGATGTAAAAAATGCTTTCTTTAATGGATATCTAAAAGAGAATGTTTTTATGTCCCAACCTGAAGGATTTGTTGTAAAAGGACATGAACATAAAGTATGCAAAGTTATGAAATCCTTGTATGGCCTCAAACAAGCACCGCGAACCTGGCACGAAAAACTATCTGAGCATCTTCTGAAACTCAATTTCAAAGATTATGATCTTGATGATGAAACTTTGTTTGTCAAGAAGGTTGGAGAAATAGTTGTATACCTTGTGGTATATGTAGATGATATTTTTATGACTGGGAACAATGAGAGCTACATTGCATCCATAAAGAAGGCATTGAGGAATTGTTTTGAAATGACTGATTTGGGCTATGTTCATTACTATCTTGGTATTGAAGTAACTCAACATCTGAAGTCCATATTCCTTTCTCAAAAGAAGTACATTGGATATCTGTTGAACAGGTTTTGCATGACTGAATGCAATCCTCTGACTACTCTAATGGAACAAAACTTAAAGCTCACATCCATTAAAGGAAAAGAATTTGAGGATACAACAAAGTATAGACAACTTGTAGGAAGGCTCAACTACCTAACTACTACTAGAACAAACATTTCGTTTGCTTTTGGAATCCTCTCCAGGTTTATGCAAAATCCATGTGAGGGACATTGGTTTGTTGCAAAAAGATTTCTAAAGTACTTGAATGGAACTAAAGACTTCAGAATCAAGTATACACAGGTGGGCAACTTCAGCTTGATTGGATACTCTGATTCAGACTTTGATGGAGACAAAGAAACTGGGGTATCTAAATTGGGTTATGCTATGAGTCTTGGATCAGGACCTATCTCCTGGAGATCACACAAACAATCAGTTCTAGCAGATTCCACAATAGAGGAAAAATATGTGGCAACAACTGAGGCAACAAAAGAAATTGTGTGGCTTAGGAAAATTCTGGAAGATGTGCAGGTAAAATATTTTTAATAAACTCCACTCATGATTGAAAATACCTCGGCAATAAAGTTGGTCAAGAACCCAAAGTTCCATGATCGAACAATGCACATCAATAAAAAATATCATCTGATTCGATATCATGTTGAGGCCAAAACAATCCATCTTCACCATTGTTCCACTAATGAGCAAATTGGAGACATCTTCACCAAAGCACTTGGAAGAGAAAAGCCTGAAGGATTCAGAACTATGCTCGGACTCACCAACATCCCTTCAGATTAAGGGGGGAATGTCGACACCTAATCATAGGGATTGGGTGAACAACTATAATTATTGTAAATAAATAATAGTGAAAATGGAGAGTCATCAGGAGATGAACTGAACAGTCACTTTCTCTTGTCTATAATAATGAACAACCTAAATGAATAATACAATTACATTTGAGGAGTTACCTCCTGGTCTGACACAATCCTTGAGGAAATTAGCTCCTAATATATATTAATTTCCTCCTATTTTTTTACGCAATTCCCATGGAATGATTCACATGTTTAACTACGAAGCCTATACACTCAACTAATTCCAATGTGCCTTTTCCTCCACTCTCCCACATTTACCCACTTTCACCAACTCGTTGGGGTAAATATGACCCAACCTCCTAGATAAAATTAAGGAAGTCGAGTTGACACTCTGAAACTTTACTGTCCTTCCTTAGGATCAGCTACAAGAACCCCAAGAGCTAGGCCACCACTCTATGTGCTAAAAATATGAGTTTGAGTGCTTTTTCAGTGACTTGGCCACATTGCACATGCATGACAAGGCATCCATTCTATTATAGGCCTCTAGGTACATGAATAATCCTGTAAGGTTGCAATTATCACCCAAAATTACGAGCTATGATCATGTTGTTCCAGGTTCTAAGCCACCTTTTCAAGGCTTGTCTCTAGGCTGCTTCCGAGAACTCAATGAATATTTCTAGAGTAATAAATAACATTAGGAAAAAACCATCCATACCAAACTTGATCAAAGACTTTACATCACCATGCCTAAGCATGACATTCATTTCATCAAACATATTGAGAATTTTTAATCTACATGACATCAATGCATATCTGAACATAGGGGTTTGACACTTAACTGAGAATCATCAAGAAGGTATAACAACCTTTCATAATACTTGCAACAATATCTGATAGCTCATGCATTCATTAACCATTCATCGAAAAATTAAACATATCAAGAACCATAGCTAGAAATTGTTATGGAACCATGGTTATAACTAACATATAACCAGAATAAGATAGAATAACTATCAAATCCACATAATAACAAGTACAAGTACTTATGAAATACAATAAGAAAGAGATCTTATTAACATATTGAAAATCCAACCAAATCAGAGACTTCAATATAACATATGACCATATATTGGGTTGAAACAAATATTTCTTTCAAGAAATCACCCCTGTTCCATATTCCAATCATCAATGTGGGACTAAAGATAAAGAAACTAGGGCTTCCTTAAGATTAAACCACCTCCACCTTCATGCTCCCACGATCTTGCCATAACTAGTCAAGGGATCACATAAGCAAACCAATACATAAATAACCAAGGATTTCTAGATATTAAACCAACTCCACTGTCTCGCTTTACCACAGTCCCACAAAAATCAGTCAAGGGACTACCAGGCCCAAAACAAGCTTAGACACCTTAGAATTTCTTCACTAGTACTTTGAGGAATTTTACTGTCTCCACCCTCAGGCTTTACTACAATCCCACCAAAACTAGTCAAGGGATTCCTAGACCCTATGGGTATTTTCCTGAGACCACTTCACACAGTTCCAAAACCATATGGTAATCCAAAGGTCAATAGAATGAAAGAACCCCATCACACCATGGTTATCTAGAAATGGTAAGGCAAGGCTGAAACCACTATCAAACTTGGAAAGGATAATGTCAATGATAACCAAGCAATTAGAAAGCAACTAGGAATCACATATGCAACCTATTACTTGCAAGTCTTCCTGTTGAAGCTGATTGATCCAACATTTCCTTGCTTTTGCTTCACTTTCCTTATTGTTCCTTTTCCTTCCTTTACTTTCCTTTACCTGCTTTCTTTATTTCTCATCTTGGTGTTCTTCTCTCTCTCAAACTAATTCCAAAGCTAAACTGACAAAATGATGTGAACTAATCCTCATAAGCCTTTTTTATCATGGAGGCCTCTATTTTCCTTAATTTTTCCTTCAATTTCCCTCTCATAAAAATGTATGATCTTCCATATTCCTTTTCTCTTATTTTCCTTTATTTTCATAAATAAAATGTCAACAAATACTTCCATTCCTTTTCCAATGCCTTTTCCAATTTCCGAAATGAACACCTACTAGGATTTTTTGCCTAATATTTAGCTTGGAATACGTGTCCCATGATCTTGGTATTATTATTTTGCCTTAATTATACTTTATTACACCTCATTTTAACCAGAGGTGTTACAAACCCCCCCATTAGAGGAAATTTCAGCCTAAAAGTTCCCATCAAATTTTCACGTACATAATATGTAAACCAATAAAAATCCTATAAATTTAAAAAGTACATGTAAATATTTTGGAAGGAAAATACAAAAAACTAATTTTTTTAATTTTATTTTTGGCTTATCTCATTATATTTTCACTCAAATTTCAAGTTTAGATACTCATTGGATGGAGAACAAAATTCAATATTCAACGAGTACCCATTATGTATGTTTTTTAGAAGACCCACATTTATAAAAATTGAAGATACATTAAAATATTGTGTTAAACACAATTTCTTAATGTATATTCAATTTTTATCAATGTGGGTCTTATCAGAAGTATGCATAATGGGTATGCGTTAGATGTGGAAAATAATTCTACACCCAATGCGTGTCTACACTTGAAATTTGAGTAAACCTATCAGGAGGTAATTCAAAAATACAAAAAATAAAAATAAAAAATCTTCTTTTCCCTCCAAAATTCATAACACCTATTTTATTATTCCTACTATTTTATTACTTTTCCTTAGAAGGCCAGTTTTAGGTTGAACTTTCCTCTAATGCCCCTTAGGGGAACACTGTACTTGGTGTTCTATGACACCTATAACTAGAGAACCATTGAAAACAAAACATATTGCTCATGGAGCTTTATAACCCAACTCGTTGCTATATTTACAATATACCAAACTGCTAAAAATATAAAAAACATGACATACATGCCATACATACTGCTTGTGCACCTTTCTAACACAGATTGTTATGGAATTTACAATAACAACCACATATACATAGGCACATTTTCTTCAACCAACGAATGATCATACTCTCTATAGAGATTTATAAATATAGTTTGATACAATATTCATGTTGAAATACACATATATAGATATGCATGTTTTCTTTAATAAAAAAATAAAATGATACGATGCCTACATCAATAAGGGAATCAAGAGGTTGATGCCCCCACCTTCAAAGTGATACTAGGATTCACGCCCTTCCCAAGAAGTCTAGAATCCATTGCCAAATCCATACATGCATCTAATGTCCAACGCTATAATCCTTGCTCTACTTGTCCCATTAGTGAATAGTTACAAGCTCATTGTTCTAGGGCATACTCCCAATGTGCATATGATTCCATCTGGAAATGTTAATAACCAGAAAAAATTCATTCCTGAGCCTTCCCAACACTGCTACACAGTTCCTTGGGAAATCTAATCACCCCCATCAATGTAGTTACTCACCTTTCAAGTTCCATGACATCCCCTTCCATAATGACCCTCCTTGAAAAGGTTTCCTCAGATCGGAAGGTCCAATAACTAAGGCGTATCCCTGCCTCAAAACCATCATTCTGGTCACAACATGCTCATGATAATAAATGGACACTATTGCGTACTAGTGTCCCACAATGGCTGTACTCATGAATTCTTTATCAACATAATGATGTATGTTACAATTCCTTTTGTCACCACTTCTAATTCTTGTAGTCAGATTCAACCACCCAAACTGGGCATTTCCCTACTTTCCTTTACCAAGCAGATAATTTCCATTAAACTAAAAAGGAACTGAAATTAAATCAAATCATACCTCATTGGTGGCCCATCAATAAGGTACACTCTAAATTTTGTTTACTTCATGTCACAACAAGTCAAACTAGCTCTTTGACCAAATCATGTTAGCTCAAAACTCAACCATCATAAATCATAATAATAGATAACATGTTACCTAACAAATCAGAATCACAAATCATATGCATAATCAAAAACTGAAATAAAATATTGATATTTATCTTTCAAACTCTTCTTTGCTTCTTCCTGTGTTCTTTGTCTTTTTTCGTACACATAATAGATCTATTTCCAAACTCGATAAACACCTAGTGCCTTCTATTCTCTTTCAGTACGTGTACATGCTAGTTTTGTTTTCCAAACCCAACAAGCATCGAATGCCTTCTCTATCGAATTCCTTCTCTTCTCTTCAAGAAATAAGGGAATCTGGAGGCTAAACTACCTCCTCCCTCAATATCATCAACACAAGCATCCATAGACTAAACTGCCTCAGCCCTCAATATCAACAACAAGGGAATATATAGACTAAACAACCTCAACCCTCAATATCAACAATAAGGGCATCCAAAGACTAAGCTGCTTCAACCCTCAATATCAACAACAAGGGAACCCACAGACTAAACTGCTTCAACCCTCAATATTAACAAAAGGGCCGAGACAATATCATACTTGTTTGCCCTATTATATTGTACAAAACATATACATACACAGTGTACAACCCAACACCTACACCTACACCCGGTGTACAACACCACACATACACCTACACTCGGTGTACAATACAATACATATACATACACACCGTACAATACAACAAATACACATGTCTCGACATAATGACTACACAAGATCTATAAGACAATACCACCTATACACAACACAACATGTACGACATATGCACAGTTCCACATGTATAGAACACCACCTGCCCAGCATGTACCCAACACCACATGTACACAACATGTACACATACCACAAGTACACAACACCACCTGCATAATGTATACACAACACCACATGTACAAAGCCACCTACACGACGCGTGCACAACACAACATGTATACCATGTACATAGCATCACATGTACATAACACCACATGTAAAACATGCACACAACACCACATGTACATAGCACCACATGTACAATATGCACACAAGACAATATGTACATGACACCACATATACAACATGAACACAACACTATATGTACACCACAATGCATATAAAACATGTACACAACACCACATATACAAAATGTACAACATATACATAATAATAGTAATACATATCTAAACATCACATTGCCGCTACTAGGCAGCCTTGCCTGTAATGTCTTTCCACTGCCCATCGTTGTGCCAACATGTCATAGATCGCACTACTTTCATTCCAATGATGTATCCCCCAACATTACCTATCATAGCCTAAAAATAGGCATAATAAACACACAATATCAATTCATACCCACATGGTACTAACCTCATAGATTTGTCAGGGCTACTCTTCCCACTTGATTCCTCATAGCTAGGAACCTCTTCATGTCATTCACTTTCATAAGTAGTCATTCCTCCAGAAGAATGATCCCTGAAAACCTCGTCGGACAATAACATACATACATACATATGCACATATAAAAATTAGCACAAACAAATCATGATCATTGGTGACCCAGCTAGACAATGATATACGTACATACATGTGTACATATAAACATTACCATAAAACAATCATGATCCCTGAAGACCTTGTTAGACAATAACATACATATATACAAATATTGATACATAGACATTAGCATAATCATAATGACAACATAATTACTAGATATCATAAGGCCAAGGTTAAGATAACACCCTTTATCCATGCAACACATGCACATTATTGAGATAATCATTCCCAACATAGCCAAGGCATCTAATGTCTCAAATCCATTCACCTTACCTTTCCTATTACCTTTCTCATGACTATCGGTCCACCTTCCATTTACCCCAATCGACCCAATCAATCCAATTGGTTGTCATAATCTTATGTTTAATTGCCCTCTCGTTTCTAGGAAAGCTAGTGTCTTTTCAATCTACTAGTCCCACTAGGATTGACAACTACCCTAGAAACAAACTATCAAAGAAATTTGTGATTTCCTTTATGTATGATAGATAAAAGAGAAGCAAAGGGACCAGCCTGGATCTTCTGCTTGACTCCTTGATTGATTTCTCTCCCCCTTGATAGAGCTTGCAACTCCTCTCCTACTTATCTTGCTTAGAGAATACCTGTAGAAACAAAGTAATAGAACATTGTTAAAGCATCTCGATCTATTATATCATAAACAATGTAGAATCAAAATACATTGAACATAAAATGGTATTTACAAATAACAAGATTCACAAGTATGGAGGAAAACTCAAAGAACTTTATTAAAATAGAAGGGAGAATTACAACCCAATTATCTAATCCAGCATCATCCTCCCAGCATCAAAGCCCTCTTCACCTCATGAACAACAAGATCACCCAACAATATAATTCTTCTTCTCAAAGACAAGCTATCAACACTTCCTTACAAATTACAAAATTCCAGCCTCCAGATCTCTCAGATGAGGGATCCATTTATGGATGTTTGTAAGGGTATGAGTCATCTCTGGGTTTTTGATTAGTGTCATTCCACTTGTACTTCTTGGTTCCACTTGGAGATTTCTTGGATCTCTTACTCATCCCTCGGTGAATTCAGAGAGGCAATTGTCATAGGAGAAGTTTCTAGAAGATTCCATGAGCATCCACTTAGCAAATTGTCTCAGACATTTGTCCATTCTCACTCATCGCACCACATAGAAGGCCTCTTCAGTATGCATCGCACCTGGCTAGTGTAGGAATCAATACGCATCACACCCTAATGGTGGAGTAGTCAATATGGTCTAGTTTTGGCCAGTTATGAGTGGTTTTTCTGGTGAAACTTTTGTGGAATGATGTAATCAGTTGACCACGATCCTTTAAGGTATGAAACAACACTTCTAGGGGTTAAATATCCCTTGGTTTATTAACATATAATATTGGGGTTGTAGCGCCCAAATATGTCTATGACAGTTTCCCCCTAAAGCATGAAGTCGTAAATCTTTTGATGTCGAGTGAAATGCTTTATCATGAGGATCCGAGGTATTCGAACTGGAAGGTGACTTGTATAAGATACAATAAAATACATCATCATCATATTTTTTTCATGATCTAGTTTATGCAGGCATTCCCATGCTCAGCTTTATAAATTCATTTTCATGTACGTAGGACAGATAATCGTCTGCAGTTGCAGGCTGGTGATTCTTTATATGTAGAGTCATCATCCCTTAGCTTGGATGATCATTTGTGAAACTTTTGTGTACATTTGATTCTTTATATTCCTGAATATATCGCAATCTGGATGGATGAAACTACATCCGGGGTCTTCAAACTCGTTCAATCTTCACTCGACGTACAAGTCAATCCATGTGAAAAGATGTTTTGAAGTCAAACATGAAAAGACATTGCTTGATTACCAGCCAATATTGTAAGCTGTTAATAGGCACGAGAGGAATCACCAATAATGATAATGAACCTCAAGGTCCTACAGTACAATTCATGTGGTTTGAATATATGATTTGATGTTGAACACCACGTAAAATTTTTCAGTCGTAGGTCATTGATGTGAACTTGTCGCCAGAAGTGAGAAACTTTCCATTGAGGCATGCAAGCTTCAAAGTATTGAAACAGTTGTTTCTAAG